>PVKC010027324.1:0-15787 GCA_004027635.1 Crocidura indochinensis | reverse complement strand
GGAGAACTGGGGGTTGGGGAAGATACTAGAGAAATACTAGAGAAAGCCCCAGGTAGAAGGATAAGACTACCTGGAATCTGGTGGCCATGGGGAAGTCTCTGTTTTTTGGCCTAAGAGTATCAAAGACTGTGGAGTCCCAAAAGGACATTTAATCGGGTTTAAATGACCAACTCTGTCTTCAGCACAGGCCCAGCAGCCATGGGAGGGAATGAGAAGAGGCCGAGGACACAAAAGAGTAAGGAGCCGAAGTTGCTGCGCTGTTGGCTCAACTATGGACATTTAGGTGGGCTGATGTGCCACTGGGTGCAAATAGGCACTTCAGGGTGATGATGAGGGGTGCCCATGGACAGTTGGAAAAGGACTATGAATAGCTGTTTCCAGTGCTGCTCACCAGCTGACCCAAGTTCGATCTCCAGCATTGATAGGGTCTCTGAGCCTGCCAGAAGTGATTTCTGAGCACAGAGCCAGGAGTGCCACTTGAGTGCCATTGGGTGTGGCTCCAAAATGAAACAAAACAAAAATCTCTGACTCAGGATTTGCAGAAAGAATGAAAGAGCAAAAGAAAACCAGAGAACTACTATTCTAACTCTGCAAACCTGAACTCCCATAACTACCTTTGTGTTTGAAAAACATATATTTGGATCTCTTACCTTGTGATTCAGAAAGAAAAAGAAAACCAAGTTTATGCTTCTTCTTTGTGATGATGATTAATCTAGGCCCTCAATTCTCTATCTTAAAAAACATCTCGACTTTTATCTCCATCTTTATGCCTAATTATTTCTTCATCTATATTCCAATATGCTAAATATTGTGATAATAAATTGAGATAAGCTTTCCTCGGTTCCTTTCCTACATTGCCTGTTTGTTAATTAAGACTCAGAGTCTCAAAAAAAGGGGGGAGGCCCTCAATGTGGTCTGTGTACTCACAAATAAGATGAATCAACTGACTTGGGGCCAGGATGAGGATAATTATCATTATTTGTCAAAGGATGATAACACAACAAAGAAGTATGTTTAAGCCAAAAAGCACTCTTGAAAATGGGAGCTGCTATTATCATTCATTAAGCAAAATTCTAAAGTTGAAAAAAAAATAATTCAAGACCTTAGTGATCACTTTTTTATTCCAAAGGAAGGAAAAGATTGAGATAGGATTCTCCATGGTCAGATGTCTAAAGTGTCAAATTTAGGGGCACACTAAGGGCCCCCAACCCCCAACTTTCTTAGGCAAAAGTGAATGCAAAGAGTTAATGGCCTTGGTGGGAATGGGAACAACTGAGGACAACCGTCACTACAAGCAAGAGATTCTCTCAAGAGAGCTCAAAGAGTTGGCCACTTCTGGGCTGCCAAGCCCAGAGGTCAGTAAGAGAAACTTCCATTCAGAGCCCTATTTCCAGGCTGGTAGCTGTGTGGAAAAGTATGTCCCTTGCAAGTTTGAGGTCCTGGGTTTGATCCTGAGCACTACTCCTCAGAAGAGTAAAGAATTTTGACAAAGAAAACAAAAGGATTGAGGTTGTCGAGATCAAGTTAGGTTCTTGCCTTGGAGGTGACTCTTCTCAAAAGTGACCCCTGAGTACAGAGCCAGGAGTAAGCCCTGAACACTGTTCAGTATGATTCCCAAACCAAAGCCAACAACAACAACAACAACCTTTCAAAAAAAAAAAAACCAACAAAACATATTTCTATGTCTTCCTACAAATTGAGAAAAGGGGAAAAAAAAATGTGGATGAAACACAGGGTCAAATGGTCTCAGGAGCATTGAATAGAAAAAAAAAGGGTCAGATCTAAAGATCTAAATACCCAAGCCAAAGTCAACGACAACAGAATCAAGAGACCCAAACTATATGAAACCAAACACAAAATGGACCTGTTACACTAGCAGTCCAGGGGGCTAAGGGTGGAGGTATGAGATGTATGGTGGGAAGAGTGGTGGAGGGAGGTCAACACTGGTGGTGGGAATGGCCCTAATTCACTGTCACTATGTGCCTGAAATACAACTATGAAAGACTTGTAATTCACAATGGTCACAATAAAACTTTTTAGAAAATTAAAAACAAAAAACAAGAAAACTTTGTCAGAGAGACATTTAAACAGACTGGAGGACCTGCTTTGTTGGTTTGAGTGGTCACTACCAGGCAGCAATCTGAATTTTCTCCTAGCTCTTCACTAAGAAATCACTCCTTGTGGCTTGAGGGACCCTATGGGATGCCAGGGATTGAACCTCAAACATCCTAACCACTGTGCTATCTATCACTCCAGCCCCAGGTAGAACACCTGCTTTGCATAAAGGAGACCTGGGTTCAAGTATTGGTTTCCTAAACACTACCAGCAGAGAAGCACCTTGTGTGTGGCCTGAAATTAAAAAGAAAAAAAAAAAAAGAAAGTAAGTAAGTAAATGGGAAAAAATTAAAAGCAGTCTCACTTTCCCTGTGGCAGCACAGATGAGTCCCACCAACTGAGTGCAGTCAGAGCTCAGAGACCCTGGAGTGATGGGCTCAGCTCGAGAACTGTGGATGGGACCAGGAGGACTTCTGAGTGGCTGGCATTTTCCTGGCAAGGAGAATGTTAGGGTTGTTGACAAAAGACACTCAAAGCTTCCTGCAGAGCTGGCCTGGGGCCCAGAGCAAAGCCTCAGGCCATCTTGAAGTGAAAGGAGCAGGAACAGGGTTCAAGCCCAGCAACTGCAGAGTTTGGGAGGAGCAGGGAACCTTCAAAGCTTCAGATCTAAGCACGATCAACCCCCACCCCCAACACACAGACACACACAAACACACAGACACACACGACCTGCCTGCCCTGGGTGGAAGGACTAGATGCAGAGCATCCACAAATCCCACGGGCCACCCGCAGACTGCAGAAAAGCCACCCAGCCCATTCTGTAAGGTGCCTGCAAGGAGCTGAACCCCAGTGGGTGGTGGGTCGTGATGAAACCTTTGCTGCTCCCAGTCTTCCCAGGGCTCCTCATCTCTGCTGTTATAAACAAGGCCCCAAATAAGGACAGACTCGCCAGGAAGCAGCGGAGGGAGCCACCGCCATCTGCATGTCAAATGAGGAAGGGTGGAGAGTTGATTACGAAGAGATTAAAGCTGGGAGCAAAGTGAAAAAGATGAAGAAGCTGGAAGAAAAATGAGTTCAGATTCCAATAACTAGGAGACATTAAAAATCTCGCAATCCCCCCCCCCCCATCCCTCGTCCCCACTAGCAAGCTGAGAAGAAAACAGATTTCAAATTTTTAAAGATTGCTGCTCAATGAAGCAGAAATTTACAGGACAGCGGGTACAACAGATAAATATTAAGACAAATGGTTTCAGGGGCTGGAGTAATTAGGGGAAGGTGTCTGCCAACTTGCATTATGGCTGACCTGGGTTCGAGCCCCAGCATTCCAGAGGGGCTCCCACAAACACTGTCAAGTGTTTTTCCTGGGTGCAGAGCCAGGAGTTAAAATCCCTGAGCACAGCCAGGTGTGACCCCAAAACCAACCAGAAAGAGAGAAATAGTTTAAACCCAAGACATGATCAGTGGAAAATGGAAAAGTGATGACAGACTTAGCAACAGAAACAAAAATTATTTTGTAAAGAAATGAGCTAAAAAGGATGCAACTCAGAGGTAGGAGAAGTTGCCATTCTTGTGTGAGGCTCTGAGTCCAGTGGCCAACACCATGCCTGTCCTACCTTCCCAAAAATGTGAGAGAAATCTTTTTCAAATCAATTCCTTGTTTTGGACTGTTTTTTGATTTACAGAGAAGCTGCAAAAGCATAAAGTCCAGACTCTTCCTGTGTACCTTTTCCCTGACTTTCTCGAAGACTAGCATCTTCCAGTGCAGCTGGGCAAATGAGAGACATGAATGTTGAGAGAATAGGACGTTATTTGGATATTTGGACTCAAGATACACCAATACATTAAAGAGAGGTTTGCTAGTCAAGGAAAATGATTGTAAGCAATCCAGATACTTCAGAAAAGGGGGAATAGCAGGGCATCAATGAGCAACAAGAACAGAATAAAAAGCCCAAGAGTGAGGTCAGACTCTTGACAAATAACAGGGAAAACAGACAACCCTGCAGATCAGGTCGGGAAGAATAAAAGTTGACAGAAAGACTAAGACTCTGGGTAGCTGGTGATGTTCCACTGGGGGACCAAAAAATAAACAAATAAATAAAAGAGTATGACTAGTACCTAAATCAATTCCTGGTGAATTCACAAGTTTACAGGTTTCAGAAGATATATACAGGGCAATATAGTTATGACCTCAGGGCAGAAAGAATTTATTGAATAATATTTTCTTTCAGAAGTAAAAAAAATATCAAGGAAAGAAATAATGCACTGGCCCTCTGTGTGTTTAAAAACATCTTTTCTGTCAAAAGTGCCAACAGGGACACAATACCACCAATCACAATAGGCAAGCCACATGGATAGTCAAGAAATCAAAACCAGAATAGTTTTTAGATGCTAAAAATAAGAAGGGGCTGAAGGTTTTATGGAAAACAATATGGAGATTCCTCAAAAAGCTGGAAATTGAGCTCCCATATGATCCAGCTATACCACTCTTAGGGATAGACCTTAAGAACACAAAATCACAACAGAAAAATGCCTCTACACACCTATATTCATTGCAGCGCTATTTACAATAGCCAGACTCTGGAAACAACCAAATGCCCTTCAACAAATGAGTGGCTAAAGAAACTATGGTGCTATACACAATGGAATATTATGCAGCTGTCAGGAGAGATGAAGTCATGAAATTTCCTAGACATGGATGGATATGAAAAGTATTATGCTGAGTGAAATAAGTCAGAGGGAGAGAGAGACACACAGAATAGTCCCACTTGTATATGGGTTTTAAGAAAAGTAAAAGACATTATTTTAATAATGCTTAGAGACAATAGAGATGAGGGCTGGAAGACTCAGCCACAACATGAAGCTTACCATGTTAGCTCACAGTGGTTAGTTAGAGAAATAACTACACTGACAACTATCATGATAATGTCAATGAGTGAAAAAAGTAGAATGCTTGTCTCTAATACAGGCAGGGGGTTGGGAAGGAGAGATGGGGGGGCATTGGTGGTGGGAATGTTGCACTGATGACTCATGATTGAAACCCAACTACAATCATGTTTGTACTCATGGTGCTTAAATATTATTTTTTTAAAAGAAGGGGCTGAAGGAATAGGGCAGCAGGTAGGGCACTGTCTTGCATGTGACCTATCCAGGTTTGAGCTCTGTCACCCCCACGTGGTCCCCCGAAAAAGCCCTGCCAGGAATAATTCCTGAATGCAAAGCCAGGAGTAAGTGTTGAGCATCACCCAACCCCTAGAAAGAAAGAAAAAAAAATAATTTAGGAAAGAAGAATAAGCCAATAGGAATTCTTTTTTATTTAAAGTGGCAAAAGGCAAAACACAAGAGAAAGCAACAACACACTTGTGGAAAGCGCTTACGTTTCATCAGCAGCCAGGATCTTCAAACTGAGCGAGGCTGAGACAGTGTTATTCTCACCAGATGGGCAAAACACTTCAATAGTCTGGCCATGTAGAAGCCTGGCCTGGTTGTGGCACAATGGAAACGCGTCTGCATTGGTGGAGGCTGAGAGCTCCAATGTGAGTATCTTTGGGGGCCAATTATACATCATTTAGTCCAACAGCACTCAGCCAGGGAGGTCCTGCCCTCTACTTACTGTGCCCCCTGAGAATATCTACCCACGTCTGAAGACATTTTGGTTTATTCAATGTGTTGGGAGGGCAGAGCTGCCCTGTCATCTCCAGGGACCAGACCAGAAAACTGCTGGAATTATCCTCTCTGCTCAGAACAAAACAGTACTCAAAGTCCAACATCAAGTGCTGAAGTTTTTCAGACACTAATCTTATCAAACTGAAGACACAGACTCTAAGGCCTGGGGTCACTTCCTAAATCATCTTTCTCATACTTCTGGATTAAAAACGAGTAGGATATGATCCCAGATTTCTCCCTAAGAGGGACTGGTTCTGGAGGCTCAGGATTAGATGAAGGTGTCTAGAATTTTTACCAACTTCTCCGGGGACTGGTGTCCCCAAAGAACCTTGGGGAAGTGCCTGAACCATTCGAGTACACCAGAAGGTTCAAGAATGCCTCGGTCAACTGACAGCACAGCTCCCAAGTGCCCATCCACAGAGGAATGCATGCATTCATCGTGGTCCACTGAAATCACAGGCTATTTCCCTATCTCATTGATTCTGGGGAGGTCACGGAGCATAGGCATTCATTTATAAGCCACGATGAAAGAGGCTGCCAATTAACCCATGATACAGTGCTTTCTCCAACTTGTTTTTTTTTTTTAATTTAGTACTATCTGATCATCTCATTCCAATTTATTTAGACTTATTTCATCATATATCATGCTGCTCTATTTCCATGTCTTCCGCAGACATAATCGGCACAAGGCGATGTTTTGTTCCCAGGCCAAGTCACAGTGTCATATTTTTGGAGACCTTCTTAATCACCAATTAAACCCAGCCCTTGTGGATCAACGGTGCATGAGGCTTTGGGAGTGACGACATTATGAAGAGTCATGTCTGGATGCCCTGGACAGGCCAGCAAGGCTTCTGCTGAGCAGATGGTAAGGGTGAGTGTGCAGCATCTGCAAAGCACAGCCTGGATTCAGAGATGCTCAACTTTGGTGTGGTGAGGGTCTGGGGATGGGAGGGAGGCTAAGGGTCGGGCATGGAGATGTCTCTGAGTTAGTGAAACTCAGAATGAATGGAGTACCCAAGATTCACACTGGCACAAAGGAACTTCAAGACCTGGAACAGACAAGTCCAAGAGCAGGCACAGAGGAAGGAAGGAAGGAAGGAAGGAAGGAAGGAAGGAAGGAAGGAAGGAAGGAGGAAGGAAGGAAGGAAGGAAGGAGGAAGGAAGGAAGGAAGGAAGGAGGAAAGGGAAGGAAGGGAAAGGGAAGGAAGGGAAAGGAAGGAGGAAGAAAGAAAGAAGGAAGGGATTGAAGGAAGAAGAAAAGAAGGAAGGAAGAAAGAAGAAAGGAAGGAAGAAGGAAGGAAGGAAGGGAGGGAAGGAAGGAAGGAAGGAAGGAAGATTGGTTGGTTCCCTGTTGTTTTCGAGTCCACAAAGCACAAAACAAATGGAAGAGAGGATCAGCAAATCCTGATGACTTGGAATTGAGGGAAGGAGGACTTGCAACCAGGCAGTGCTCTCAAGGGGCTCCAGGGGCTTGGGTTGTTTTATTTATCTGTCATGTCCAAGTTCAATTTCTAAAAACCTTAGCAGAGCAGGGGCCTGGGCAGAGGGCAAGTGGGTTATTGATTGGGAAGTGCTCTGCCACTCTGTCTTGGCCAAAGTTGGGGACCCTTCTTAATTCCTCAAGCAGTATGACCCTTGGGATGAATTGGGCCCATTATGGGGTGAGGGAGGCATTGTAAATGCAGCTCTCCTAACCTGGGCTTTGCCATCCATGATATTCAAGGCATTTCTCCTATCTAGAAAATAGTAGATTCCAGGCTCACTTTCAAAGAAAGGTGTCGGAGACCAGAGCTGTTGGGAACAACCCCAAGTTGGGATGGGATCACATCCAGAGCGCCACCTGCACCCAATCTGGGACAATGCTTCCTGTGTTTACTATCCCAAAGGGTCCTTCTTGGAGGGATTCATTCCTAAATAAGTTAAGCATTAAAATCAACACTCAGCCTTTTAGAATCCCATGAAGGGGGCTGGAGTGGTAACAAAAGAGTAGAACATTTGCCTTGCACACAGCTGACCCAGAACAGACGCAGGTTCTATTCCGGGCATCCCATAAGACCCCCCTGAGCCAGGATCGATTTCTGAGCGCAGAGCCAGCAATAATTCCTGAGCACCATGGGGTGTGGCCTGAAAACAAAACAAAACAAAACAAACAAACAAAGACTCTGATGAAGGACTGAACATTATGTATGCCCCAGTCAATTGGAGAAATAGGATGTGGTAGTGATGTTTGCTTCTCAAGAAGTCGCTCATCTCAAAGACAGCCAGTTCTGACCACCAGGATTTCCTTCTTCTTTTTTTTTGTTTTTGTTTTTGTTTTTTTTTTTTTTTGGCCACACCCGGTGACGCTCAGGGGTTACTCCTGGCTATTTGCTCAGAAGTCGAGCCTGGCAGGCACGGGGGACAATATGGGGAACCGGGGGATACAACCGCGGTCCGTCCTAGCCGTCCTAGATTAGCGCAGGCACCTTATCTCCAGCGCCACCGCCCGGCCCCCAGATTTCCTTCTACAAGAGGCCACGGAACTCCCACACACAGGTCAAAGCTGTTATCTCAAACCACAGGCCTGTGGATCAAGGGCACAGCTACCCTGCACGGAATCCCTCCGGGGGGCCAGTCGGTATCATTCCCCTCTGGCTGATAGCTGATGGCCAAGCCTTGCAGGAGCCCTGTCTGCTGGGCTCCGTGTCACCATTCCCAAGGAGCTCATTAGATACCCAACTTCATAGTGAGGGATGAGAACAAGGCCATGCTGCTGAGGGTCGAGTCGTGGGAGCCAGCAAATAGAGGTTCAGCATCGTCCTCTGTCCCTAATCCCCAATTCTTCAAACCGGCAGTGCCTGGTGTTGCATCTCGGGCTAGAGAAATGAGTGGCACCAAGGCCAGGAAGCTGAGAGAAAGCTGGACATCTCCTTCTAGCTTCATGTCTGTAGCTCACTCTGTCTGCACTTCCTCCCCAGCCCCTCCTCACCTTCTCCCCACTTCTGCCCCCAAATGCCAGTTCAGCTGAAAACCCAACAGGGGGTGAGCTCATGAGGCAGTGATGAATGTTTTGGGGAGTAGGCATGGTGTTGGGAAATGAGGGCCCAAAAGGAGGGCAGTCCACTGCAGCATCTCCAACTCTCTGCTTCTAATTTTTAACACACTGTTGCTCACTGCTCTGGGACTGAACCTGACCTTGGTGCCCGGCAGCTTTGAGAACTGCCAGGGTGTGTGTTGAGGGGGGGGGAAGGGGTAGTGGAAGGGTGTCTCACCATCTCACCTTCCTGGGTAATGTTGTCACCAAATCAAGTACAACTTAGCAATCGGAGTTTTGGTTTTGAGTTTGGGGCCACACTGCCGATGCTCAGGGACTGACTATTCCTGGCTCTGCTACAGAGTGACCCCTGGTGGTGCCAGGGGAACAATCTGTGGTGCTGGGGATTAAACCAGGGTGGGCTGCCCGCAAGGCAATCCATTTAGTCTCTGAGTCTGGAATCAGAATTTTCTAGTTTTTATTTGTTTTATTGTTGTTTTTTGTTTGTTTGGGGCCACACCTGGCAATGCTCAGGAGTTAATCCTGTCTTTGTACTCAGAAATTACTCCTGGCAGGCTCAGGGTGCCGGGGATCAAACCTGGGTTGGTTGATTTGCAAGGCAAACAAATCCCAACCAACTGTACTATTGCTCTAGCCTTGAAACCAGAATTTTCTATTTTGTTCGTTGGTTTTTTTAGTGGTACTTAGTGGCACCCTCTACCCTCTACCCTCTACTTTCCACAACCCACTGGCCCCAGAAAGAGTCCTGGCCAACTGGAATGGGGAGAAGCTGAAAATTTGACATGATTAAGTCACATGGTGAGGTCTGGAGACCATAATGGAGAAAGGGGGTCCTGAATTTATGGTTTTGGGCAGGTGGGTGCTGACTCCTTGCAGCCTTAGTCCAGGCCCTGATCTTTTCCAGCTCATCTGTAGCCAAGCAGGAGGCTGACAGATCCCTGAAAGCAGGGAGGGAGGAACAGAGGAAAGAGAAAAGTTCATGAGGGGCGAAGAGAGAAACAGCGAGGAAGACAGAGGAGGTGGTCCAGGGAGATGGGAGGTGCTGGGTATTCCAGGGGGCTCGAGGGACATTAGAACAGAAAAGAGGGGCCGAAGAGATAGCACAGTGGTAGGGTGTTTGCCTTGCACACAGCTGATCCAGGACAGATGATGGTTCAAATCCTGGCAACCCATATGGTCCCCCATGCCTGCCAGGAGCGATTTCTGAGTGTAAAGCCAGGAGTAATCCCTGAGCACTGCTGGATGTGAGCCAAGAACAAAATAATAAATAAAAAGAGAAAGAGAGCAGGGAGGAGCAGTGAGGGGGCGGGAGGGAGGGACGGTGGCAGGTGGAAACTCAAATGCAGGGAAGAGCAGTGAGGAGAGGGAGGGACAGTGGCAGGTGGAAACTCAAATGCAGGGAAGAGCAGTGAGGGGAGGGAGGGACGGTGGCAGGTGGAAACTCAAATGCCAGGTGATCACTCAGACCTGCCTGCTGGGCAGTGCCCTGGCTTTCTGCCGAGGGGAGAATTGCTTTCACAGGGGCCTGGGAGGAGAGGAGAGCAGAGGAGGCCCCAGAAGACAATTGGCACTTTGTGTCCTCTGCCGGGAGGAAAAGTCCCAAAGGAAAGCAGGTTGTCAGGACCTGCCCAGCCACCGAGGGGGTGGGTCCCCGGGAAAGGGGTGTGCTAGGAAAGTTGTATCAAACTCAGGGGAACACTAGGGCTATATCCAGAGGGGTCACAGCAGGGGTGGTAGCACAATGGAAGACCAGGAATTATACTTAGGGCATAGCACATGCTAGGCACACACTTTACCTCTCTGGCTCCCAGCTTCCCGGTCAACTTAGTTTGATGCCTGTAGAACACCCAGACCAGGGAGCACTGAGAGTGTCACCTGCCTGCTCTGAGGAAGAAGGTCTCTGGATCACGATCACAGATGACTTCCTCTCCTTGACTGACTACCACAGGGGCAGGGCAGGCCCCAACTTTTATTTTTCTTTAGGAAGAGGTGTTGGGCCACACTCAGTGGTATTAAGGGGTTACTTCTGGCTTTGCCCTCAGAAATCACTCCTGGCAGGCTCAGGGGGCCATATCGAATGCTAGGGATCCAACTCGGGTCAGCTGCATACAAGGCAAATGCCCTACCACTGTGCTAATGCTCTGTCCTTTTGTGGGGCTTGGGGCCATACCTGGAGGTGCTCAGGGTTTACTTCTGACTCTGCACTCAGAAATTGCTCCTGGTAGTCCCTGGGGACTACATGGGACACTGGGAATTGAACTCTGATGTATTCAAGGTTGGCCATGTGCAAGGCAAATGTCCTACCTCTGTGCTATATATAGTTCCAGCCCTGAGACCCCCAACTTCTTAGCATCTCTCCTGACTCGGGGCAGAAGGGGGATCTCTGTAGGCAGAGTGGAGGTTTTATATGTGGGGAGATGTAGGTTTGATTTTCAGCACTGCTGGGAGCAGTCCCCATCTCAACACAGAGTCAGGAGTACTGTACTGCCAGATGTAGTCACAAAACCTCCAAGACAACCTAGTCTTCCGGGCAGCACCCAGCATCCAGACTCACACACCCTGAAGTCTCTGGCAGGGTTCATGAGTCTTGGCCTCCAGCCCCGTTGTACCCCATTATAGAATCACCCCAGCTTTGAATCTTTTATAATCCTGTGAATATAATTGGGCTCCCTCAGGCTTTGCTGCCTCCCTACCCACTGCACCTCTAAATGCCTGTTCAGGCCCTCAACTCAGTCCAATATCCACCCCCCAAAAGTGAGTTGAAGTTGAGGTTCCTGGATTCCAGGTTTGTCCAAGACATCTTGGGAAGAAAAATGGTCCTAAAGATCCCAGATGTTGATACAACTTTCACTGGTACCCTGAGGCCCAAGATGTCATATAGAACCTCTGTCCTGAATGATCATCACAGGCAGCTAGGAGAGAAACTCTCAGAAATCCATGGGAGGCCAAAGAGCCCTGGCAACCTGCCCAGCTCCACCCTTGATGGTGCCATTCATGCCAACAGGCTTAATCCGGCAGGAACCCACTGAATAAAGCCAGCCTTAGAGTCCAATCAATGACCCCTAAGTTAGCTTCTGACATTCAGAGCGATACCACTGTGTGATTACATGCCAGGTGCCAGTCCCTGGGTACCACCTTTCCCTACTGGCTGGATCCAGGACCCTCAAACCTCAAATCCTTGCTATCCTGCAGACTGGCCAAGGGTAAGTTCATTGATGTGTGTAATCCAAGTTTTAGAGTACTACCTCGGATCTTCACAGAGTCCTAGGCACCAACAAGAAATGGGTCATTGCAAAAGAAGAAGGTTGGCTGGGAGAGAAAGCAGGAGCCAGGGGAAGTTGAGCTTAGAACCCAGGCATGCCCAGTGGAGCTGCTATGCCCATCACAGAGCCCACCCCCAGATGAGGATGACAATAGCCAGGCTGAGAGAGAGAGAGAGAGAGAGAGGGAGAGAGAGAGAAACTTCTTCATCTTCTCCCAGCCTGTTATCCCTAGGCTGCTTGTTTCCAGTAGGTTCCATGAAACATTAAAGAGACACACTATACCACCCCCAACTCAACCCAGACCCAGGCTACTATCCCTTCCCTTCTGGAAGATCAAAGTACTGTATCCTATACCACTCTTAGGGACATACCCTAAGAACACAAAAATACAATTCAAAATCCCTTCCTCACACCTATATTTATTGCAGCACTACTTACAATAGCCAGATTCTAGAAACAACCAAGATGCCCTTCAGTAGATGAATGGCTAAAGAAACTGTGGTACATATACACAATGGAATATTATGCAGCCATCAGGTGAGATAAAGTAATGAAATTTTCCTATACGTGGATGGACATGGAAACTATTATGCTGAGTGAAATAAGTCAGAGGGAGATAAACACAAAATAGCTCACTCATCTATGGGTTTTAAGAAAAATTAAGGACATTTTTGTAATAATCCCCAGAGGCAATAAAGATGAGGGCAGGAAGGACCGGCCCACAATATAAAGCTCACCACAAAGAGTAGTGGTGCAGTTAGGAAAATAACTCCACTAACAACTATCATGACAATATTAATGAGTGAGAGAGGTAGAATGCCTGTCTTGAATACAGTTAGGGGTTGGGAAGAAGGGAGGAGTGGGGGGAATGTTGCACTGGTGAAGGGGGGGGGTGTTCTGTTTATGACTGAAACCCAACTACAATCATGCTTGTAATCATGGTGCTTAAATAAAAACTATACATATAATTATACATAAACAAAAACCAACCAACCAAACACAAAATAAACACAAAATAAAAAGTACTATATCCTGGCCTATAAGAACCAGACTTATCCCAACGAGAGGTTTAACTATACTCCAAGGACTCCTTCCCACCCAGAGCTTTGTCTAATTCAGAGGTAAAATCCCTTCCACAGGACTCATACCCGCTGGCCACCAGGGTCACCACCCCGTTCCCACTCAGGCCTGGTGGGTGAAAGAAATTGAATGGATTTCTGCAGTGAAGCTTCTCCAGACTCTGAGAAGAGAGCAGGACTGGCTCCAGCTGCCTGCAGTAGTGCCTTCTCTGTCCATCAGGCCAAGTACAGCAGAGAGCTGAGCAGCGCTCGACCCTCCGCCTACAGGTGGCCATGCTGACATGGGTTCAGGGATGGCGCTGCCCTAGGCTAGATGGTAGCTGTAGGCAACCTACCAGCACAGTATCAAGGTCAATTCTAAGCCCCGTCAGTGCTCTGGAGGATAAAGGGGCCTAAAGTGGAAGGAATTAGTCATGGCCCTTCAATTCACCATCGAGTTTAAGGCTGCAAATGTTACTAGAATCAATCAAGGATTTAAATGCGTCCTGTTGAACAATGCTGCTCATGAGGCATCGGCTATGTGCCAGGCACTAGGCAAATGCTACTTGCAGAAATGTCTCCGATGTTCACAACCGCCCATGAGGTGGTGCCCCATTGGCAGATGGAGAAACTGAGGTGCAGGGAGCTTTTTCACTGGTTGGAGCTCAAGCACTTGATTTTACAGCCTGGGCAGTACCATTCCCTCCTGCCTCATACCAGCTGTTTTCTATCTGCATGGTTTTAAGTGCCCAGCCCAGGCTGGTTTAGCACAACATACAGACACTCCCACTTCCACCAACAGACACCCCTGGGTTCTGTCATTGTCTGCACCTGGTGGTTTGGCCAATTGGCCTTCTGGTTGGCATGGGTCTGCTAGGCTATTCTGGCTAGCTAGATTTGGGTTCAAAGCCCCTGGACATGGAATATCCCACTGTGGGTCACCTCCCACCTGGGTCAACCTGGCTTTCTTCTTGCTCCAGGACCTGCTGCTGTTGAAGCCTGAGACAGACAGTGTCCATGTGGGACAGTGGACATTCTGGCCAGTCAGTCGCACAAGCAGTGAGACTTGGGCCAGGTTCTGCAGCTTGGAAAACACTGGGCAACGTGGCACTGCTGCCAACTCTCACAAGGTTTGTGGCCTCCCTGAGTAAGGTGCTACTGGAGCCAGAGCAATAGCATAGCGGGTAGGGTTTTTGCCTTGCACGTGGCTGACTTGGGTTCAATCCCCGGCATTCTATATGGCCCCCAGAGCCTGCCAGGAATGATTTCTGAGCACAGCGCAGGGAAGAACCCCTGAGTGCTACCAGGTGTGGCTCAAAAACAAACAAACAAGGAACCAGAGTGGTGGCTCAGCAGTAGGATGTTTGTCTTGCAAGCGACTGACCTAAGATGGACCACAGTTCGATCCCCTGGCATCCCAAATGGTCCCCCAAGCCAGGAGTCATTTCAAAAAGCAAAAACAAAATAAAAGTTGAATCAACATAAAGAACAGAAACCCCCACCTGTGGAGACATACTTCCTGAACCCCCCCCTAACTATAGAGAAAAGTTTCCTTTTCCTTTCCTTCCTTTTGTTTCTAAAGGAGCTTGTTCAGCAAATGAAACTAGATGGTCCCATGTGTAGAAAAGGGCCCAGTTCCAGCTCTGGCCTGAGACCTCCAAGTCATGTCACTCTGGCAAGTTCCCTGAGGCACCCGGTCCTGGGTTTATTTGTACTAGGGATGATAAGCCGGATGGGTGACAGATGGTTGCTGAAACTGAGCAGGACTGTGCATGGAGAAGGAGCACTGAGTCTCTATTCTTTGGAAAATGCAGGACTATGGACTCTGCCAATCCACCAGCCTCCTTGTCCACTGAGCTTTGGTCTCGACCGGGCTTCACCAGGCCTTATTTTCAATTTCTAACCTCTAGCCATGTCTGCTTCACTTCAGCAAAACATATCTGCTGGTCCAAAAAGATTAACTACCTTCAAGCTCTCAACTCTTGACCATCAGAAAGTCCCATTCCTCCCTCGGAATAAAAAAAATTACTTCATCCGGAGAAGATATTCCTAGGAGCAGATAATAAAGCAAGCCCTTTACCCCCACAAGGTCAGCGTGTTTTGAACCCTTATATATTTCTGAGATGAACTGACCAGTGTGCAGACAAAAATCTTTTCGTAATTCCAGACACCTGCTCCCAGATGGATAGCCGGGAGGGATCAGCTCAGGTGACTGAGCCACAGAAGAGAGAGAAACAGCACCCCAAGAGGTGGGGGTCAGGGTAGAGGGGCCCCATCAGGAAGTATTTCACAGCCACATATTTATCCCAAAAGAAAGAAAGTATGGGACCAAGAGGACCCAGGTCCCAGCCCGGCAGCAGCGGCCATGACTTACTTGCAGAGAAGGAGGTGTCCGAGTGGACAGGAGGGGTGGATGGCAGGAAGGACGCGTGGCCCACGAAGAAGGAACGCAGAGAGCGCTCATACAGGAGTGGGGAGCGCTGCTGTGCCGGAATGTTCTCGCAGCTGCCCACGCTGCCATGGATCTTCAGGTTCAAGGGTTTGCTCTTCTTCTTGGCTCTGTGAGGGAGACAGGAAAGAGGGGGTCAGGGACACGCAGGAGATCCCCCTCAGCACTAAGGAGCGATTCTGGCTCTTTCTCTTTCTCTATCACTCTCTTTCTGTCTGTCTGTCTGCCTGTCTGTCTGTCTGTCTGTCTGTCTCTCTCTCTCTCT
>PVKC010027323.1:0-15822 GCA_004027635.1 Crocidura indochinensis | reverse complement strand
CCCCTAGGCTCTGAAACTTCTACCATTTGTTTAATATAGTTTATTACTTACTTTTCTGATCTGAAGTCTCATCATTCTTTCTCTCCCAAACTATTTATAGAGTTGTATAGAGAGTCCAATGGGTAGGGTGCTTCCTTGCATGTGACATGTGACTGATCCCTGAAAGTCCAGATGGATCTCTTGAGCCCTTCCAGGAATGATCCGTGGCACAGAGAACTCAGCCAAGAGTAAGCTTTGAGCACTACTGTGTGTGGCCCCAAAACCCAAAACCAAATAAAACAAAAAAGTTTTTCATATATTATGTTAAAAAGCACTTCTGTATTCACAAATATATAACATACATTCACACCAGGACTAATAAAAAAAAAAACAAAAACCAAAAAACAAATTCAGATCAGTAAAAATAAGAGATGTGAATAAAAAAGGTTGGGAATAAAATAGAGTTGATGCATTAAAACTTTCAGAATACAAAGAAAGGCAATACTGAGAACTTCCAACCTCCATGTCTCAGTATTCTCTGACTCTCAAGATAACTTGACAGTAAGTAGTAGCTTTCGATGGACATTACTTCATAAGTTTGAGCAGCATCTCAGCCAAGGGCCATAGACTCCTCAGTGGGGTCCCGAGATTGTCCAAAAGAGCTCAAAAGTAAGAAGCCAAACAGTGTGTGTATATAAGGGGGTTGTCAAAGGAAGGAAATAAGGTAGAAAAGGGGCCTCAGTTAGATGAGAAGCAATTGCTTCCTAGGATGTTTCAGAAATTCATCGGTGTTACCTAAATGGGTGTTATTTGGTTAGAAAGTCATGCCTAGATAAGAAATATGGATCTCTGATGTCCTGAAATGTATCACACAGATCTTCAAATGCCAAAACCCCACTTAAAACCACTAAATTTAGAGACTTAGCTTCATTTTACATGTAAATACACAAAAATACCATTTCAATGTTATTTCATGAATAAGCGAGTATCTTGTAAATAGACTGTAATTTGTTATTTGAAACATTACTAGGAGTTGGTCAGCATTTTATAAAATCCATCAGAGAAAACTCACTGATATAAAATGCCTCTTTCAGTCCTATATGTAGCTATATCATTTTTCTTTTCTTTATTTTGACTATTATCTCTTCTCCCAAAAACAAATTTTCTATGACAAGGTAAAGCCCACCACAGTGAAAATAATGAACTCATAACACCAAATTTCTCAGTTGCCCTCAATTTGCTTAGAAAAAATATTACGTGTTCTATTTATCTGAGAGTGATTATGAGAAACAAATGGGTAACATGGATATGAAGCATCATATAGAATATCAAGTTCTAAATGTGACAATAGATAAATCATAAATGATAACATTCTTGACTCTGGAAAAAACATCAAAAGTTCTAAAAAGGCTGTTTCTAGTCTGATAAACAATAACTATAGAAAAATAAGAATAGTATGTGTATATTACATAAAGCACAAGTTAATATTAGGTAGAGAAGAATATATGCTTATATAAAAGTATGATATACATGCTTATACTTGGTACTATATTAAATAGCTAGTAATATCGAAGTACAATAAAATAAAATTCTACATCTATGCTAATAAATACAGTTGATAATGCATTTGATACAGTGCAAAATATACCTAGGATTTTAATTACTACTAAAAACTTTGAAAAATAATCCTATCTTTGCTTTTTCTTTTTCTTTTTGTGGAGGTAACTGGAGGTTGAAGCCAGGTCTTTATCTAGACAAGGACTATTCTCTACCACTGAGCCATATCAAAGACTGTTTTCACATATAAAATGTGGCCAATAGAAAATCTAAATGGCATAATTTGCCCACTTTACCTTTTTGATGTACAAGATGTTCAAATAAAAAAATGCAGTAACAAAAAAATACAGTACTGATCGTTAGCTAATGAGACAAAGAATGTACACTAACTTCATCAGTGAGCTCTCCAAACACTGTTATGACATCTATTAAAAGACTTGCAGTATAGAAGGACTTGATCATGTTTCTGGAAGAGAAGAGAATTGGGGTCGTTTAGAAGAAAAACATTAGTAAAAAGGATAATATATGCAGGAATACTCAAACTGCTGTTTGAAATTAAATCAGATTTCAAGAACACCCTGAAACTTATTTTGTAATATGCCTTTAGGAAAAAGTATTAATGAAATGAGAGGTTATAGTACTTTTTGATTAGCATTCTTTTGATTCTTAGAATTCATAATTTAACTATTTAAGATAACAATTCTCTGAATTAATAAAGTTGGCAATATTTTAAATCAACATAACTGAACTGGCATATTTTTGGCTAAAATCAACTTAGATTTCACTGCTAAAGAATGGCTAATTAGGAAATATTTACTGAGAAAACGAATCTGCCCTGGAAGTTTTTCCTCTCAATCATATTTTTCTAAAAAGACAGGATTGCACTTGTAATTCAAAATCATTCTCAGCTTTTACAAGTAGTTCAAAAAGAAATGTCATTAATCAGGGAGTTGAAAAGTATTCAAGAAAAAAATGGGAAAATTTTAGTTTAGAGTAACTCTATTTAAAAACCTTTGCTTTCTTTACTTACTTGTGAAAATGCCCAGCACGATCTTCATTATCTGCATACAAAAACATTTTCAAAGCATAATTCTCCAAATGGGCACAACCAACTATTTCTTGAGTAATAGCTTCATTATCTCCCAACTGTTTCTTAAGCTAAAATAAGTGGATTAAAAGAATATAATTTGTGATCACAGAAGTGCATGCTAAGTTCATAAAATTCTAATAGTCACTTAAAATAAAATTACACTAAGTCTAGGAAAATAAGTGCTAATAATATACTGCAAAACAAAATTATTCTACCCACTTTTAAATTCAAAATAAAATTTAATGTACACAAAATTGTTGGAGAAACACATTCTTAAGAACCCTCAAGTCTCTCAGTAGCTCTAAAATGCAAAATGTCAAAAGAAGAAGAAATTTCATTCAAGACTATGTAGTTTCAGGTAGCCTAATAAAGAAATATGAATTTCTTCCTTAATCAAATTAATCTAAAAGTTTTAATTTCAAATTACTACTGTCAAATCTAATCTACAATAACATGAAACAAGATAGGTACAGGGTATATGCAAAGAGTCTTAGAATATACTTAATTTCTGTTTACAATTCATCAGTATGAGGCACATGAAAACAATTGTGTGATTCTCCCTTCACTGTTAAGGGGAGAACTGACAACATATAGATATACAAATGAAGTATAATAGCATTCTATGTATTAATCATAAAACAAATGATCATGTTGAACTTACAGCTTCTAACTGATCCATCAGTTTTGATAAAAATTTGCGACATTCAGGAGTCTTACTATCAATCTTCATTCCAGTTTGCATAGCATATAAACGGCCTACAAAAGAAAAAGGTGATACACAATTTCCTTTTCCATGTATGAATGTGTAAGGATATATTTTATCTAATAAGTATTTAGGATAACACTGAAGTAAATTTAGAAAGAAAATGGAATAACTATATATCTTATTTATACAGACACAAAATACTATCCAAAATATCAAGATTTATGATAATTAACAAATGTTTACTAAATAAACTATGTCTTTTCATTTGACATTAAGCCTTAAAAAAAAAAAAGAAGCAGGCTTAATTTTAGCCAGTCCTATATTGCACCAATTCCTTCAATTCCTGACAAGAGTGATCCTGACCACAGAGCGAAAAGTATGCCATGAACACCAACTTGGAGTGTGGCATCACAAAATATAAAATAAAATAAAATAAAATGAATCATATAGGATTTTTAGATAGACATATGGTTGCAAATAGTATGCCTTTAAAAACTTTTAATATTGTTTGAAAGTGCAGAGGTTTAAATACTGAGATACTACTACTCAAAACTATTATTTGTGATTTGTTTCTATCAATTTTAAGTTTAAAACTACATTATTTTCCATGGGTTTTATACTTCCCTGATCTAGTTTTTATTCCCTTTTAAATATCATATTGCATTTCCCCGCTACCATTTAATAATACCTGTATCAAAATCATTTCATAAGGAATCCCTTTCTCCACACAGGCTTTTGTGTTCTATCTGGATATATACTAAGGACTTACTCTGACAGGGGTGGGGAACCATATATGGGTACAAGGCATCAAATCAGGAGCAAGGCAAGCACCCTTATTAATTCTGATCCAGTAAGAATCTTTTACAAATATTATTAGGAGCTTTTTCTTTAATATATGTTAATTTTTGATATTTCTTGGCTCTGATTTTGCTGAGATCTCAAGTAAAATGTCATCTCCCTAAGTGATAATATCCATAAATAATGTTTTTTCTTTCCCTAAACAATCTTACTTCATCTTACATGTTATCGAAATTATCTGAAGTATTTTAAGTATTCTTACTCTTCTTTATTTTCTTTCTGTTTTTTGGATCATACCCGATTGGTTACTCTTGGCTCTGCACTTAGAAATTATTCCTGGCAGACTTGAGGGACCATATGGAAGCTGGGAATTGAACTCTGGTAAGCTATGTGCCCTACCTATTGTGCCCTTCTAAATTTTATTTCTAAGAGGAGGGTTTTTACTAATTTACTTGAGAAAAATACATTCAAACTGGGCAGAACCAATTTAGAGGTTAGGAGCAACTACCCTCCGAAGCCAGGAAGACTGACATACAGGAAAAGCAGAAAGGAAATTATTTGATTGCATAAATCTAAAGCTCAGTTGGCCCTGTGTGACTGGTTGTCTCTTTGATTTGGTAATTGTTAAGCATTTATCAGTAAGGTTTTAATTTGGTTGTGTAGTCAGTTAAGGCATTGCTAAATAAGTCTAGAGATCTCCTTGCTTAATTGTAAAGTATTGATTACAGGTCAGGTTGCTTGGACTGCTAATAATACAGTTAATATCTTCAGCTATATTGCAAATGAAGCCAATATGATCCAGGAGATTGGCAAAATAATAAGCAGGTAGATAGGGAAGGAAATATTACATCTGATATTTTTATTTCATTATTTTTAAGATTTTATTTTTATAACATCATATAGAGCATAAGTACATCAATACATCGCTGTTATTTTTACTTATATGTACCAGAGCTGTGCTTTATTGAACACATGGTCAAAAGAGTAAGAATCATGCTCACTATAATCTCATTCTCTAATAGCAAATTCCTCTGCATCTCCTCAGATTCCTCCTCAGTCTTGTTTTAAGTGTCTTAAGTAGGTGCCAAAGCGGTGGCACAAGCAGTAGAGCATTTGCCTTGCTACACGCTAACCTACGATGAACCTCGGTTCAATCCTCTGGCATCCCATATGGTCCCCCAAGCCAGGAGCCCCCCATTACCCAGGAGTAAGCCCTGGCATCACTGGGTGTGGCCTGAAAACCAAAACCCCCAAACTAACAACAACCAAAAAAACCCAAAACCCCCAAACCAAAAATCCTTGATGTCACTTTAAATAATTTACAGTCTACTGGAACAGTGGGTTGTTTTTTCCTCATTCTCTTACATTCCTTCTTATCTCAAGATTGACAGGTATGATTGGTTTCCCCTGCATACCTCTGCTACTTACATACAAGGTTCTCTCAAAGTTTTTATTTATTTTTTATTTTGGGTCACACCTGTTGACATTCAGGTATTATTTCTGGCTATGCACACAGAAATTGCTCCTGGCTTGGGGGACCATATGGGATACTGGGGATCGAACAGTGGTCTGTCCTGGATCAGCCACATGCAAAGCAAACTCCCTACTGCTGTGCCATTGCACTGGCCCCTCTCAATGTTTTTAAAACACACCACTTACAGCCCTGTTTCACTTGTCCCTGATAGTCTTTGTCAATAAATAAATAAATAAATAAATAAATAAATAAATAAATAAATAAATAAAGCAGTTATCTGCCAGTGGACTTCAGAAGCCTTGCCTGAATTTCCATCAATTTGGAATTTTTGCATCTAATGAACATTTGTGGCAGATTACTATGCTGATCAACATCTATCCATTCTTCCTACTTTCTTTACTAACAAGATAGATCCTTTCTCAGAGAGCTGTAAAGTATTTCTCTAAGTAAAATGTGGTCATGTAACAGATTAATGTGTGATCAGAAAGTTTCTAAAAACGTCACCTCAATAAAAGGAAAAAAAAAAAGAAAGGAGAAGAAAAGAAAAAGACAGCAAGAAAAAAAATCTTATACATCCCTTTCAAACCACTTTGAATCAGAATCGGAGGAATGAAATTCATCTTGGACCACAAACAAGGCACTTGAATATATTGGTAACTGTTCATTTGTAGGTTTCAAATCGGAAAGTTGGGTTCCTAATGAGTTCATGGAATTGGCACATTGGTACTAGGCACATCAGTCTTGCTTTTAAATATGGGGAATCCATATTTGAGTTGGTTATTGTTATTTTAGGTTATTTCAATTAAATGAACAAATCAAATTCTTGCACATAGCACTCTATCTCAATGCTTATTGACAGCCAACCTAATAATTCAGTTCTCTTTACATGCCAATCATTCCATAGCAAAATTTCCATTTCAAACATTGGCATTCCAAAATCATTATTATCAAGCACCTACTCTTAATATAATTTCCTTTTCTTCCACTATGCAACTGTGCCTATTACTCCCTATTTCTCTAAATGCTTTTCTATTTTAACTTGCCTTTGCAGCTAGTTTACAATGCAGTAAGGCCTCACTTACTAAA
This sequence comes from Crocidura indochinensis, assembly GCA_004027635.1. Lineage (NCBI taxonomy): Eukaryota > Metazoa > Chordata > Mammalia > Eulipotyphla > Soricidae > Crocidura > Crocidura indochinensis. The sequence goes on along the minus strand of PVKC010027323.1, from coordinate 9,132 downwards.
GAGTTTCTAGAAACTGTGATTTTTACTTAATATGTACAGATCAACTTCATTATAAAAAATCATTAAACCCAAATAAGTCCGACAATTTACTCCCAAACTGAAAGATTATTTCACCGAACTTCAATTTTTTTTTAAAGAACAAACACACATACATGATTTGCAGGCACAACTTATTCAGTACCATACATATGCACATGTATACATGTATACATACATATATATATACACACACATACAGATGTTACTGGCCAATGCAATAACCTGGTAAGGTAAGGAAATACAGTAGACCATTTCATTTTACTAGGCCTTTTCTAAATTTACTATAGCAATGAACATTACATGAATACCATATATGGAGTTCAGTTAGCTATTTGGTAAACTTTGGGAATAAATTGCTTTTCAGCATGGGTGACAGCACTAATAATAAAGAAATGAAGTTTTAAGCCTATATTCATTTTGACTTCGAGGACATCTCAGGAACTAACCACTAAATAAATGCTGAAAAGTAATCAGCACTTTCATGTTAGGAAGCAAAAATAATGTGCTACTATGTTAAAATGTACAGTTCTCAGCTCCAATTTATTATTTATAACTAACTACTTCTATAGCTTACAATGAAAAATAATGAGTACATAAACACATTGAATCAAAAACCAAATTACCTCATTTAGTTAAAGTATCATCTTCCCTCACTAATATAAAAATTATAAAATTAAAAAAATTAGCTTAGGGGCCAGAGAGATGATATAGCTGGTAGGGCACTTGACCTGCATGAAGCAGACCCAGGTTCGATTCTTCACACCCAATATGGTTCCTCAAGCACTGCCACAAATGATTCTTAGGTGCAGAGCCAAGAAAAAGCCCTAAGCCCCAGGAGACGTGGCAACAAAACAAAACAAAACAAAACAAAACAAAACAAAAACAGTAGCTTTGTGTCCTTTGAAAGTTAACATATGGGCTGATACTTACAATACAGTGTAACAACAAAATATTTTTTCTTGTATTTTACATATATTATCTAATAGTTACAAAGGCATTACTATTCGATTTTCACTTTAAAGAATTGAGTTATCTTGAGAACAGAAAAGAAAAAAAGATATAAATTGCCCTTGTTTGTCCATTTTTGAATATTCTAAGATGCCAAAAATCCCTTAAGTTAAGAAAACATTAGACATTTTTAAGTATTAAAAACATTAAATCTGTTTATGAACATTAGTATTTTTAATGTTGCCTTAAGAGATTAAAAAAAAGATCACTTTTATATAGACCTCTGTTCAAGACAAGCAATTCATTCTAGCGGCAGCTGTGTAACGAAAATTAATGTGTAGCATGGAAAACTACCTATTAAAACAGAACAAATAAATACGTAGCTAAAATCATCTATAAGAAAATATATTTGATTTATTTAATCAAGAAAATGCTTATTTTTATGAATAAATATTATTTGAGGATGACTAATGAGCCATTTTTGCAAAAGGACTAAATATTTTCTGACCCTATTTTAATCTAACGTGAGACATTTAGAAGAGAAACGTTTATTAAACCTGAATGAATGTGTTATTCAAAGTTCAAAAAATGCTGAACATTAATAGTTTACCATATACTTACTAAGAAATAAATATAAAATGTAAAACAAATTTAAAACATAAAAGACTTATAAAAGGAATTATAAGGCATCATCTTACTTTCTCTTTTTATTTTTTGGGCCACTCACAGTTACACTCAGGGGTTACTCTTGGTTCTGTGTTCAGAATTAACTTCTGGCAGGCTCATGGGACCATATGGGATACCAGGGGATTGAACCAAGATCGATCAATCCTGGGTCAGCTGTATGAAAGGGAATGCCCTATTGCTGTGCTATCACTCAGCCTGAGGTGTCATCTCTTAATAAATTAAATAAACATGGCATTCAAATAGCTATCATGATCACATACACTGGTATTTATAAACGTCAAATTCTAGTGAATACTAGAGGTAACAGCCCAGAAAATATGTTTGTATATTGTGTATATCTTCTATACCAGTGGTCCTCAAACTACGGCTCGCAGGCCACATATTGTATTTGTTCCCGTTTTGTTTCTTCACATCAAAATAAGATGTATGCAGTGTGCATAGGAATTTGTTTGTAATTTTTGTTTTTACTATAGTCTGGCCCTCCAGTGGTCTGAGGGACAGTGAACTGGGCCCCTGTTTAAAAAGTTTGAGGACCCCTGTTCTATACAGTTAGTATTACCTTTTGTGAAGACACTCTTGAATCAAAGGTTAAGAAGTAAATGAAAAGCATAGGACAGTACTACAGAATCTTTTACTGATTATTTTGTTAGTTGTTTTTGAAGTTCTTGTCATGATACAGGAACTTTATAATACAGCAACCTCAAGAAAAAGTGAATTGCGAGGGGCCGGAGATAACATGGAGGTAAGGCGCTTGCCGTTCATGAAGAAGAACGGTGTTTCGAATCCCAGCATCCCATATGGTCCCCCTGAGCCTGCCAGGAGCTATTTCTGAGCATGAAGCCAGGAGTAATCCCTGAGCGCTGCCGGGTGTGACCCAAAAACAAAACAAAACAAAAAAAAAAAAAGTGAAATGCTTTTCTTAAATTCTATTAAATGGTTGCTCTAATTGGTATACAGTAAACACTAAGAGAAATCAGGTTGTTAAAATAGTAGCACGGATTCTAACTCTGGGCAAAACAGGGTAAGCATACTTAGCATACCACTGTGAACAAAATACATAAGACACTTACAGAAAAGTGAAAAACCACGACTGGAGAAATAAATCAGGTGGAATGGTGACAGAACCAGGAGCTTCTAAACAGTTCTTTAGCAAAACTGAGAAAACAAGACTAGGGTTCATGAAGATGGAGGCCACAGTAAAAATAAGGCACAGAGTTCTAAAGAGCAGGGAAGCTATGCAGAAAAGAATTCCAGAAATCAGACTGGGGGAAGCAATGAGAATTAGGTGTACATCAAATGAATGAACAGGGAGAAAACCCATAAGGCCAAAGAATGAGAAGACTATGGTTTGAATGATGCCTACAAGCATCAATGAGACAGTAGAGAGTCCTAGAATTTATATTCAGCAGAGACCCCCAAAAGGAATTGGATCTACCTGTCCCTAAAACAAAAGTGATCTGCCCCAAATAAGCCAACAAAACAAATAGGCACAAAAGAATCAAACTGAAAGACAATTTAATTGTTGCTGAAATCAAATCCCTTACAGAGAGAACAGAAGTTTTGGTCAAGCACATAAAATTCACAATGTTGGGCAACCCAACTAAAATTTACTAATGATATTAATAAGGAGAAAAACACCATCCACAAAATGCTAAGAAAACTAAGTCAAGAGCCCCATAATAATAACAAAGCAAAAGAAAATGAGTGACATTCAAGTATTATAAGATAAAGAAACAGTATTAAGTATTAAGTATTAAAAAGACACCTGAATAAAATGAGAAGAGAAATGGAACACAATCGGAATTTCTAAAGATGAAAAATACAAGTGTGAAACAAAAATTTTACTGGAGAGGATTAACAGTTTAGGAACCATAGAAAAGAAGATAAGTGGACTTCAAAACAAAGCAATACAAGCTACTCAAAGTAAAAAAAAAAAATCAACAAAAACAAAATCAGTGTTTCAGGGAGGGATCAGAAAATATCTGAACATGTACAACTGAACTCCCCCGCAAAAGTGTGTAGGAGTTCTTTTTAAAAGTGGAGAAAAAAAATGAATAAATGTAAATTATTAACACAACAAAATAACATTCCAAAAATAAAAGCTTATTTCATACATTAGGTTTAAGAATTCATTAATGGCAAGCCAACATCAAAATAAGTTCCCCATTAGAAAAAAATATATAAAACTTAGATTAAAATATAAAACATTTTACTTTCATGATTTTTTTAAGAAAAGAACGCATCATATTGTAGTATCCCTCCAGCCACTAACTCATGAGTATTGACGAACAGAAACTATACCATTACCACTGTGGCTTTACAACAACAATCCTCAAAACCCTCAACAACTGTCTCTATGTCATCCCAAGTTCGCAATTTGCCCTACTCCCAGTAATCTCTTCTGCAGATAAAGGCCAAAAGTTTTGTGTCAATCAACACTAACTCCTCCTATATATTCTTTATACACACAACCACAGTTGAGAGAAATCACCCACTGTTCATTTAATGACGACTTCCAGTTCCATCCACATTGCAGAAAACTGCAATATTCCATATTTTGAGCTATATGGTATTCTAAATTTCTTTTTTTAATAATTTTGCAGTATTTTATTTTAAAGAAAGCACTGTGACTTACAAAGTCCTTCATAACTGGGCTTCCAACATACAAGGAAGGAGGGCCAATCCCACCACCAGTGTCAACCTCCCTCTTCCATGTTCCCAGAGTGCATCCCATACCACTACTCCATTTGAGTATAATAGACTGATTTTAAGTATAGACTGTTAAAGTTTGGGTCTCTTGATTCCATTGTTGTTGCCTTTGGCTTGGATATTTAGTTTTGACCTTTTTTGTTTGTTTGTTTTTGTTTTGGGTCACACCCAGCAGCAGCACTCACTGTTACTCCTGGCTCCAGGCTCAGAAATCGCTCCTGGCAGGCTCAGGAGACCATATGGGATGCCGGAATTGGAACCAATGACCTTCTGCATGAAAGGCAAACGCTCTACCTCCATGCTATCTCTCCGGCCCCCATTTTCTGTCCTTTTTAGTTCTACCAACGCACTTGAGACCACTTGGTCCCTGACCCTTATCCTTTCATATTTGTTTTTCTCCTCCTCCATTCAATTTCTTTCTTTCTCCTTGCAGTACCCTGGGGCCAAGGGTGTTCGCAACAACTCCCATTTAAACCATTGCATTTCTTTATGTAAGTATTCTAAATACCATATAAGTGATAATGTTCTGTATTTATCCTTCTTCTTCTGGCTTACTTCATTTAACATATCTTCCAATTCCATCCACAATGCAGCAAATCCTATGATTGCGTCATTCCTTATTGGTATGTAGTATTCCATTCTACATATGTACAGCTCATCTGTTGTTGGACATTTAGGTTGATTCTAGATCTAGGTTATTGTACTGAGTGCTGCAATGAATAAGTGGTATGACTATATACTTTTTGATGAATGTTTTCTTTTCTGGGGACAAATACTCAAAAGTAGAATTTGGAGATTTATGGCAACTCAATTTTGAGTTTACTGAGAACCTTCCAAACTGTTTTCTATATGGATTGAATTCACCAGAATGGATGAGAGTTTCCTTTTTATCATAGCCCCACCAAAACACATTGTTCCCAGATTTTTGATATGTGCCATCCACACTGGTGTAAGATATCCCATTGTTGTCTTGATTTGGATTTTCCTAATGAAAAGTGATGAGTATTTTTTTTCATGTGCCTGTTGGCCGTCTGTTAGTCTTCCATAGAGAAGTGTCTGTTCATTTCCTCTCCCCAGATTTTGACGGAGTTTTTAGGTTTTGTGGAGTTAACCTCTGTGAGTACTTTAAATTTCTTAATACAGTTATCTGCTGTAGGGGCCGGGCAGTGGCGCTGGAGGTAAGGTGCCTGCCTTGCCTGCGCTAGCCTTGGACGGACCTCGGTTCGATCCCCCGTGCCCCATATGGTCCCCCGTGCCTGCCAGGAGCGACTTCTGAGCGCGCAGCCAGGAGTAACCCCTGAGCGTCACTGGGTGTGGCCCAAAAACCAAAAAAAAAAAAAAAAATTAAAATAAAATAAAATAAAAAACAGTTATCTGCTGTAAACATTTGGGTTATTCTATGTTGCATTTATGTTGATTGAACAAAGGTGTGTAGTACCTTTTCAAATTAATTTTTGTGTTCTTGCAATAGACAGAATGTAAGGCAATAGACGGAAAGTGAGGAAGAAGTATCAGAGGATCATAGGAAGCTCTAATCTAAAATTTTTAAACAAGTCCCTAAACTGTGTTACCTATACTGTTGGAACGATGCTATGATACTATCAGTGTATGCTATGATACTATGCTATATAGTATCAGCATGATACTATCATTAACATTACTGTAAATCACAGCACCTCAATAAATATTACAAAATAAAATATTTAAAACATGAATCTACATTAACAATAAAAATGCTGAAAATAGTGGGGATGGAGGGAGATTTGGGACATTGGTGGTAGGAATGTTGTACTGGTGAAGGGGGGGTGTTCTTTACATGACTGTAACCTAATCACAATCATATTTGTAATCAAGATGTTTAAATAAAGATATGAATTTTAAAAAATGCTGAAAATATTAATTATATAGGAAATATTTTAAGATGCTTTTATTATACTCTTTTATGGGGGAGAGCGTGCTTGAGCCATACTTATTGATATTGAGGGTTACTCTTCTGGTTCTGTGCTCAGGGAAATATGGGATGCCAGTGATTGAAGTAGGCTCATTCACATGTTAAAAAAAAGGACTTTAAACCTAGTACTATCTCTTTAGCTTAGAGTCTTTGGCTTTAAAAAAGTTATCTGTCACTAAAGTAAAGAAATTATTAAATTTTAAAATGATCATAAGGAAGAAAAACCTATCATACAACTTATAACAATGTTTAAGTAAAAATATGCAGCTACGACTAATAAACGGGAGAGACAGGGATAAAATTAAAATTCTTTCCTTATATATGATGCACTACATTATATGCAGTATACAGTTTGCATGACATATAAAAACGTTAGAAAAATAAATTTAAAAGTTAAAATAAAGAGGGATATCTAAAAACCCCTCAGCAGAACTTCAATGAAATCCAGGGTGTTTCATAAGAAGTAAGTAGCAGGCTTAAAAAAAAAAAAAAACACTTTAAAAGAAAACAAACAAACCCCAGCAAACAACAGAAGATGAATTTGAAGGGAGAAACCTTTTTAATCCTATGCTACTCAAAAGAAAATAAGCTTTCACTTTGAACAAATATAAAACTTTTTCCACAAAGAAATGACTTTATTTCACCAGACAAACAACTTTTTTACATGAGTAAATCTTTGAAGATGCTTAAATCTACATGGGTCCCCAAAGAAAGATGGCATTTTAGGGCATATTAATGGAATCCATCAACTGTATCTCCTTTGCCTTTTATGTTTTAGGAGGTGTTACAAAAATAAGCTATTTACATTGTAACAGGCATGCTAAAATTACATTTTTAGAAAATATGCTTACATGTCTATAGACATGTTTACCAAAAAGATAAATAAGTAGAACAATGGATAAATTAACATTAGTTTTCTGTGTATCTTTATTATTAATCTGATATTGTTGCAATAAAGAATCTTGAGTCAGCGTGTTACAAAAATGATAAACACTTGAGCAACAAAACCATGAACTCCTCTTTATCAGAGAATGAAAACAGAGAAAAGGAGAAAAATGCCTTCATGGCTTAATTAAACTTGTCTGGTTAGCTTAAAATACCCAATTTCTGTGATTAACAAGAAAATATTACTTCAAAAAAAAAAAAACCAAAAAAAAAAAAAGAAAATATTACTTATACTAATACCCATAAGGATTACCACCATCAATATCCAGTGTTATTCTGCCTTTAAGCTAAATTAAAATTCAAGTCTTGTGTGTCTTGTCACATCTAAAAACTTAGTACAATTATAAAGCCTGCAGCACCTATACTTAATTTTATGTTAACATTAATAAATGCTCCTCTACATACAAACTCACACTCTTTAAAGCTTATTAATTGTACAATGTCACCCCCTAGAGGAAGCTAAAAAAATCAAACTTGATAGTTGGTATATTTAGTTAGGTAAAACTAAAAGAAAATAATCTTTCTTTCTGGTCATAGTTTTATCTAGGTAAAAATGACAAAAATCAAAATAATTACTATATAGTGTGACTTTAGCAAAGACCCAAAATTCTATTCTCTGGCTATTAAAGACAAAAGAGCGGAATATAAAGTTCTACCTATGTTTTATTGACACAAGCCTGCCCACATAGCACTACATTCCCACATGACAGTATAAGTAGTTTTTAAAAACACTTTCTAACTGGCTTTCCAATTACTATATACTATTATTTTTCCATAAGGTCAATTATCATAAGGCGTCTTGTCATTCAAATGCTGGGTCCATCAAATGCTGAAAAAGGACCAGATTACTGATAAAGATTTGAAGAAAAGCACCCTTACAATGGCCAAAAGCTCCATGAATAACCCCAGTCTGGTCTCTATTATTCAGCGACAACTATGTACCAGAGCTCTATCTACATACCACACTTTACCTTACAATTCAGGTGGTTAATACATTTCTTAACATAGTCCTAAACTTAGAGGTTACTCAAAGCAGGGCTAGGGTTATCATATATTAACACCAGGCATAGAAATACCTGGTCATTGCTTACAAGGTAAGCACTTTACACACTGTACTAGCTCTCTGGTCCAACAATACTAAGCTTTTGCAAGGTATTACTCCAAAAGACACTGAAAAAAAGATATACTGGATATCCTTATTTCTATTTTTTTTTGTTACACCCAGCAGTGCTCAGGGGTCACTCCTGGCTCTGTGCTCAGAAATGGCTCCTGGCTCAAGGGACCATATGGGATACTGGGAATTGAACCCGCATTTGTCCTGGGCCAGCCACATGCCAGGCAAATGCCCTGTAACTGTGTTACCATCCCGGCCTCCATCCTTATTTCTTTTAAAAAAATTAGAATATAAAATAATTTTAGAAAGGTGCATGGAAAGAGTGCAATTCCTAGTGCCTAGCTATACTCCTGGCAACTAATGGAAGGTATAGTGTAGTGTATTGAATTTTTAAAATAATTGTATACAAAGAAGGAGGGGATGGGGAAATGGAGAATATTCAAATAAAGGGACCCTGGCCAATCTTTTCAAAAAGAATATAAAATAATTTTTGGTAGTCATATAATACTAGAAAAAAGAAAACAAATCATCCTATAATGACATGCCTATAGTCTGATTTAAAAGATTATAAACGGGGCCGGGCGGTGGCGCTAAAGGTAAGGTGCCTGCCTTACCGCGCTACGGACCACGGTTCGATCCCCCGTGCCCCATATGGTCGCCCAGGCCAGCCAGGGGCGACTTCTGAGCGCATAGCCAGGAGTAACCCCTGAGCGTCACTGGGTGTGACCCAAAAAAACCA
>PVKC010027322.1:0-15799 GCA_004027635.1 Crocidura indochinensis | reverse complement strand
GAAAAAAATAGTCACCATTCTTTATCCGAGCTCTGTCAGATCATATTATATTAGTATCACTAGTGTAATTAAATAATGCAAAAACTATCTTTGCCCTGTATGTAATTATGAAAAGAAAGAACATGGGCATTCAATAAAAAATTTGATTTTTAAATAATTGTTTTTGAACCTGTTCTGAGGCTCAAGAACAAGTGTTTTCCTTGGTCATAGTAATAAATTGTAGATGTCAGATCCACTGTTACCTTGCTCTGCTGGCTGTGCTCTCTGTGATTATTTCTGTTTTCTATTATGTAGTAATTGGGGATGTTGCCATCATCGTCATCCTCATTATTACAGCAGTTGAACTTCTGAAAATGTTCAACCTGCCCAATTTGACAAAATGAATTAATGTCTCTCTTGTAAAGAAGCTAAAGGATCTTTTTGTAAGAGATGTAACCACTGACTTATTTTTTTTCTCTGACAATGGCACAATGAAATATCTATGATTCACTCTTTCTCTCTCTCGCACACACAAATATGCACAGACACACATTTTATTTTTGACAAAATGGAAAAGAGGAAAAAAAACTGCCTTCCTAGAGAAGATGCTGTGCTTTATTGTTTTTGATTTTCCACATGAAAGGATTCTATTTAAGCACAGGAGGGTCTAGGCAGCGGGCTTCTTGTTGAGCAAGTATATTAATACTTTTTCTCCTACAACTTGTAGCCTGATCAACTGTAATTATTTCAGTAGCCAAAATGCCCTAGGATTCTGCAAACATAAATCAAATGCTTTTTAAGACAATACTGAGGGTGAATTCAGAAAAAAAAATACACAGAATAAATTTATTTACTGCAGGCAGTGTCTGTCCATGTGCATATAATCTACTTGGATAAACTTAAAAGAGTAACAGTAATGGAGACCCCATATCATGCCTTAGATTGTGTATTCTTGATTGAACTTCCCAGAATTTGCCTTTGGACTGACAACAAAAATCACGCCCCCTTTCCAGAGCCTTCAGTCTGCCCTGGGCTGCTGCAATCTGCATGTCAGCTCCACAAGGCTAACATAGAGAAACACACAAAAGGCAGAAAACAAATAGCACTCTGCCATCCTATTGGTTGGCGCCCTCCTGGGACGATCTATAATCATTTATTCAGCTTGGAAATCTGCCTCGTGGTGTATGGCGTCAAATTGAGCCCTGTGAATTTCATCCCTTCCATTGTTGATAAAAAGTTTATCATTTTGTCATTAATTTTAGTAAAGATATAAGATTTGCTTGTTTGTTGTTGGTCTTACAATTTGGAGAAGGATAAAAAAAGCTAGGCAGTGAAAAGAGAAAAAACTACAGCTCCTGAGATTTGTTTGCAGGTCAGCAATGTTAAATTTCGTTCTGCTCAATATATAAAATGCTTAAAAAGATAAATTATTGTCCTGTTTAAAAAAAAGTGTTTCAAGCATATGTGAAAGGATGTTACTAGAGAATCATTATCATCTCTGTGTGTTTACAAAGAACACATGTGAATATCTACACACATATCAGAGAAGTAGTTCTTAAAGAATTCCATGCAATGGAAGATTTAATTAACCTTTTCACTAGGAGACCATTTCTACTCACTGCCTTATTATCCATTTTTTTTTGTTTCCACCCCATGGCTCTCACACTTTTTTCTTTCCTCATTTTTTATTCCCCCATCCTTTTGGCCCATTCTTTCATCAATGATTCTATTGTTAAATCTGCCAGCTGATGTTGGAGTCACTTTTTTCTCTCTATTTCCAACATCAACAACCTTTCTTCCATACATTGCTTTTACTGTTACCTGCTTTATTGCATCCTCTCTCCCTTATCAATTTTTAATAGGAAAAGCCTTACTGACCCAGGGGTATAAGGTCACTTGAAAAGCTCGACAGTTTACAAGGAATAAAGGTTTGAGATATTATTGTTTCCATAGGGCATAACAATTTCTTTTATATTAATGTTATTTATGGAAACAACATCAAAAGACACCCATTGCAGGAGAAAATTTCTTGAATGGTGAATTGATAATCATAATGATCTTCTAATTTCACTGTTATGGTCATTATGCTTTGAGTTTGATATATTAAAATCAAGTTAGGGAGACAGAAGTATACCCCTATGTAAGCACTTAGGAAGATGTTTAGATTACATACAAATCAGCATTGTGTGTTGGTTAGTAAGTGTGCTCAGTCACAAGCAAACTTTTAGATGCTATCTTTTATGTTGTTGTTGATAATAGTTTATAACTGTTCCCTCCCCACACAGATGTATTGCATTCTTTTCTTCTCCATTGTTAAGAGAGGGAGGATATATTTTCATATAGCCCCCATGCTTGAAAATCCTAGATGTGATGGTTGCTAGGTAACAGAATACTAGGAGGGAAGCAGAGTCCAGTGTGTATCTGATATAACAGAAATGCAGAAACCTCCTTAGGAGAGAAGTTCTTTGCATTTCCTTGCATTTTGCTGAACCAAACAGAATTATTATTACATGACAAAGTACCACTTAGCCTTATAGAACTTCCTGGAAGTTTCAGTTTAATCATTGCTATAAATAACCTATAAGTCTTTCTTGCTTATTTCCAAAGATTGTATTTTGAATTTACTTCCCTGCATCAAAAACTTTGTGGCCCAGGATCCTGTTACCTTTCTTTTTTTCTTATATCCATTAGTTACTTGAACTAAGGTGTGAATTCTCAGATCCTGGCTCCAATATATTTTCAAAAATCCTTATAACTTTTTAAAGCAGTTTTGAAAAATACATATTCTAATAATCTTACTCTTTTCTCATACTGCCACCTTAACCATTTAAAAATATTACTACTCTTCTTATACCTTGATTCTTCATTAAGATAAATAAGTTCTAAGAAAAGTATTAGAGATTTTGATGGATCTGAAAGGTCCACTTTCATTCTTGAAACTCTGTCAGTGTCCAAACTGTGTATTTGGGCAGTGAGTACAGAGGTTTCAGAGAACTGGAAACATCCAAGTTGCATAGCACATGTTTGAGAGATATACAAGATATACCTTAGTGGGAAACCTTAGTGCAGAGCAGAATGAGGATAGTTTGGTTGGATCAACATGACCCAAGGGAATCAGAGGCATTCAAGAGATGTATCTTTAATGATGAGGAATTTTTCATAGAGAGATGACAGGGGTGGTTTTGATTTCTCAGTTAACTCATTCAAATATTCAACTTATCGTTCTGTGGGGAAGTCTTCCTGGCCTTCTTTATTCATCTGGAATTCCTTTACCATGTGTTATCTCAGTTTTTTGCTTAATTTTTTCAGAGGTTTTATCTCAGTTTTCAATTATATATAATTGAATAGTGTTATAAACTCCTTCACTAGATGCTTAAATTTCTTGAATGAAGAAAGGCTATCAACGCTTTATTCATAGTATCCATTTTCAGCAAGAAAGTACCTTGCAAAGAGGAATTGTTTGATTGATGTTGAATGAATGAATGAATGAATGAATGAGTAGGTCTGCAAATCATGGCATTGAAGTACCTGCCTTTCCTGCTTTCATGTTATGGATGACTAAGTCCATATTCTTTCTTTTTGATATCTTGAAAGAAAAATAAAACATTTGGTAATACACAGAACTTTCAACATATATTATATTATATTGCTTTATCTAAAATTATAACATGAATGAGCATAATTTTTGGCATTCTATATTGTTTGTTTATTAGACCACTCATTTCAAGTAGTGTACATTGTTGATGAATTTTCTGGATAGTCAAACAAAATCTTAGTTGTGTTTTTACATTGATCCAATAAGGTATCTGAAATCTCTACCCACCAGAGTCTATTAAATTATTATGGAGAGTGTTTATGAGGATTGAGACTTACTAAGAAAATTGCTGATGTTCTTCTCTTCTTCCTTTCCTCCTTTCCTCCTAGATCCCCTTTTCTTCCTCCTCTTCCCTCCATTTCAGTTCATTTTACTTCACTTCTTTTCTATTCTCTTTGCTTCTCCTCTTCTTCCACTTTCTTCCCTCCGCTTCACTTCACTATGCTTCACTTCTTTTCTTTTCTTTTCTCTTCTCTTTGCTTCTCCTCTTCTTCCACTTTCTTATTTTTGAGTCTTTTTTTTGGCCATAACTATAGTTGTTCAGGGTCTAATTCTAGCTTTGTGCTTGACAGATAATGCAGGGCTGCAAAGTGAACCCAGGCCTTCATTATGCTGAACATTCACTTACCCTGATGAATTATATCTCCAGTGCCACATTTAATTTGTATTTCAGCAATATGATTTATGCATTTCATTATAATGACCCTCAATGTATGTATACTGATATTTAGAAAAGTTTGATGTTTTTCAAGCTAAATAATCTCAAATTAGTTAAATCCCCAAATTATTTTTCCATTGCTCCAGATCTTCTTATATCATCACTGACTCCTGAGAGCAATTAATAATATTTAGAATGAGTTGAGTTAGAAGTTGTTTAAATATTCTGCAAATAGCCAAAGTCATTATGACAATAAAAGAAATTGGGAGGGATAACATTTCCTAACTTGAAATTATTTCATAAGGTTTTAAGCCTCAAAACAGCATGGCATTGAAAGAAGGGTAAACTCAGACTTAAGAATTAAAGATGCATTTTCACAACTACTGTCCACCAATTTTTGACAAAGAAGATGGTTGCTTAATGTGGAGATATAAAAACCAATAAGAAAAAGAAATAAAATTAGAACTATGTCGTATATCATGCACAAAGGCTAGTTCAAAGTGAATTAAAAGCCTGATGTTAGACCAGAATACATTAAAAAAGAAAAACTGCAGACAATCTATAAAGAATTCTACAGTATCTGGAAGCTAAACACATCTTAAATGATTTGATCCCTTTGAAAAAATTAACAAGTAATGGTACATTAAAGATTCTTCTCATAGAAGAAGATTCTTGGGCTAAAATTAAAATACACTATTCCAAATGGATACATATTTGTATGCAATACACAAATAAAGGAATTATGAATAAAATATAAGAAGCACTCCCAAAGTACAGAAATAGAAACCAATGGTCTACAAAGAAATGGGAAGAGAAGGACATTTTCATAAAAAGAACAAATGGGTAGTCAATAAGAATATGAAAAAGTGCTCTTTGTCACTTAAGAGGGAAAGAAAAAACAACAATGATGTATCATCTTGCATCAGTAACTATGATATCTATATCTATATCTATCTACCTACCTCTATCTATCTATCTATCTATCTACACTGAAAATAAACAGTATTGGCAATGATGAAGTAAAAATGGAACTGTTTGTGGGAATGCTGTCTGGTTTAGAATGCTATCTGTAAAATCCATGTGAAGATTTCCAGAAACACTGAAAAAATTTACCTGTGATCCAGTGATTCCATGTCTTGACATCTATTCACCAAGTAATACATTAGCCCAAAAAAGATATGCACACTTATGTTCACTACAGTGCTTAATTCAATAACCAGGATAAGCAGAAAGCCAAATGTCCAGTGACAGATAATGTATAAAGAAGTGGGAGTGTATATTCAAAGTAGAATATTAAGTAGCCATAAGAAAAAAAAAAGAGAAATTGTGTAGTTCACTGCAATTTGGATGAAATGGAATGGTTTCCTGCTGGATAGAATAAGCAAGATTGAGAAGGACTAGCACAAGATTGTTTCATTTACCTGTTGTATTTAAGGAAAGCAAAGCAAGGGCATAGATAAAATAATTTATAAAATAGCCTGGTAGCTGGAGTTCAAACTGAAAGCACTAGATTAAGGGGGGATGGACAGATTAGAAGTGATATAAATTATGGGGGCAGATTGCAGGCACTTTGGTAGTGGTGAGGTGAGGTAACCATGCAACACTAGAAATATCAACAAAAGAGAAAGTGTTGAAATTGTAATTTTCTCAGTCCAGTTCAATCAATATGTCAGTTAATATTCATCCATATGCAAATAATATGTAAATTTTAATATAAATGCTATGCACGGTGAGTCTTTGCATAACTTCTGTATTAACTCTGAAAACTCAGAAGAATTCAAAGATTTATATATTCAAATTTAAAAAAATTTGTGTTCATCCTGTTCACTCTATCCCCATATATCACTTTATATAGCAATATTTTTCCTATTTATACTTGTTTTAATAATATTTTTATTTAAGCATCATGATTACAAGCATGTTTGTATTAGGGTTTGATTTATAAAAAAATAAATACCCCCTTTACCGTGCAATCTTCCCATCACCAATGCCCCCCATCTCCCTCACCCCACCCCCCTGCCTGTATTTGAGATAGGCAATCTAACTTCTTTCACTATCATTGTCATGATAGTTGTGAGTGTAGTTATTTCTACCAATTTCTTTAGAAAATCTTTAGCAGTAGAGAACCTAGATATAATGATCTCTTTTTTAAGAAAATTATAAAACAGTAAATTGGTCAAGGTGATAAAATATTTTGAAAGCATTTCTTCTTCCTACAACTTCAGAACTCTTTTTACAAGTGTTTTTAATATAATAATAAGAATTAGTAATAGCAATGTGAAACTAAGAATCATCCCCAATGATAGAGTGTATCTATATGAAACAACTTATCTGCATCTACATGGTCTGAAGTACCATCTACTTTTGGAAACTACAATAATCACTCTACTGTATTTTTTCCCTACTTTCATCTGTTTTGTACTCTGTAAAGAGGATGACTTTATTGGAATGACGATATGATTGTCCACCTCCTTGCTTAAGACTTAGCACTTTGAACTAGTCTTTGTGCATGGTATACGACATAGTACTAATTTTATTTCTTTATCTTATTGGTTTTTATATCTCCACATTAAGCACCCATCTTCTTTGTCAAAAATTGGTGGTCAGTAGTTGTGAAAATGCATCTCTGATTCTAAAGTCTGAGTTTACCCTTCTTTCAATGCCATGCTGTTTTGAGGCTTAAAGCCTTATGAAATAATTTCAAGTTAGGAAATGTTATCCCTCCCAATTTCTTTTATTGTCATAATGACTTTGGCTATTTGCAGAATATTTAAACAACTTCTAACTCAACTCAAATATGAAGCTCAGTGGTGTTGTATGTGTGTGTGCGCGTGTGTGTGTGTGTGTCTGTGTGTGTGTTTTGTTTTGAGAAAGCATCACCTAGCATATCTCAGGGATTATTTTTGTCTATAATTGCAGGAACTAATCCTGGTCATCTCAGTGGACCATATAAGGTTCCAAAGATTCAACGTACGTCAGCTAGTTCAAGGCAAATACCCTCTCCTTACACTATTGCTTAGCCCATGGAGCTAAGTGTTTGAATTCATCCCTAGATTTCATTTTTCTTAACTCATAATTACCAAAAAGACTCCCTTTTGAATGTCGACAAAATAGCTTCAGCGATAAAAAGGAGAGCACTTTGTGAAGGTCCCTTTATCTAGGACTTTAATGTCATTCTTTTCCAGAGTTCATGGTTAAACTTCTCTCTACTCAGACATAGGAAATAGCAATAATTTGTGGTGTATTTGGAAAATTCATCTGGGAATTGGCCCTTGGTAATAAAAAATACACAACATTTTTATCTGTAGATTTTGCGACTTGATTAATAAAAGTAAACTATTATCTTGATATTAGGAATCTTGATTTTAATATCTAGTTGTCATCTATAACATATTTCCTTCTAAGTACGGGTCAGCCGCTGATGTTTTAAGTTTATTGACCCTCAGACCCCCACATATATGTATACACAAACACTTCATTTTTGCTTTTGCTAGTAGGTGATCTTATAACTTCCTTTTATTAAAAATAAACACTTTTGTCAGGTTGGTTTATTAGATTTGCAATAGGTTTTGTTTCCATGAATATCTGACCTTTGTTAATCATTGTGTGGTCAAATGAAATAAAGCACATGTATTGAGGCAGGGAATAAGATTTGGGGTTAGTGAGTTTGATGGAATCACAACCAGTAATTTTAAAATGTGACTGAATTCTTCCCACAATTAAAATCCTTCATTATGCTACTTCAAAGCTAATTTCTTTCTTGTTTTTCTGAATAGTTGCTTCCATTAATCTCACTCTAGGTAATGATGGTAATGATACAATTATATGTAATCATTGCTTGAATTCAATATGCAACACATCAGTCCCTTTGTGTGGTGATTGTACAACTCTCTACAGTCTTTGCATTTGGAAAGTTTCCATCATGTCATGCCAAGATCAGATTCAAAAGTCTGGCATTTTGCATAACATCAGTCAAGATGGGTATTCCAAATGTCCCTTGTAGTGATTGGGCAAACTTATCCATTTAACTTGTGCCAGTTGAAGCTATGAAGGCATGAAGCAGAAAAGCAGAGATTGATGTCTGCATAGTTTCCAATGCATTTAAAATATTCAGAAAAAATGAGTATAAAAGCTTTGAAAAAGGCCTTCAAGTATGCAGGTGGCTAATCTGTTTAAATTACTAATGACACAATCATAATCTACATGAATTTATTGTGTTCTCATGCAAAGTGAATAATATTAAAAAAATTAAATCTCTATTCCTAATAGTTGTAGCATATTTTGCTACTAGTTATATTTAACCTTTTCTATAAAATACTAGTGCATAGATATGTATGTTTAATTCTTTTCTTTTCTTATGCTTGGTGGATAAAATTTTGTGTTTTGATGACAGATTTGGTTCCAATCTTCATTCAATTTAAATCTATTAAGACTTTATACTATTTGTTCTGACAAAATGTAATTGAAAAACGTCCCTATTTTCTAAGAGTTAAATAATAAAATACACATGTTGTATAGTTCTTTACTATAGTCACATACCTAGGCTCTCAGTACTTTTTGTCTGCCTCTGTCTCTCGCTTACTCTCTCTCTCTCTCTCTCCCTCTTATTTCACACAAGTAGGACTCTTTAACTTCCTGTGATGTTTTTAATTTATTATTGTACTTATTAATATTTATTGATAATTTTTAAACAACAAAGTTAATAGAAATATAATATGGACTACACTAAGTCACATGTCAGTCCTATTAACTCCCAGATCTGAAATGAAGTTATTTTCATCTACATCTGTAACTATAAATAGATTATTTTCTCCAGCTCAGAAAGAAAACATTTAACCTGTTCATAACACTTAATTAACATTCTTGTTTCAAAAGTATATCATATTTAAGCATAGCCAAAATGAAAAACACATGATTACCTTTTTCAAACTTAATCATCCAGAATCTCACTCAGATCCCTAGATAGAATATCTATTTATAGATAGATGCTACTACTAATTTCTAATGGCTGAAATAAATGAGAATAACAAAATCAATCAGAACTCTCTTTCTCTCTTAATTTTAGGCACTTTCATCATCATTGGCAATTCTACATCACCCAGAGCACACACACACCTGTTCCCATATCTAATCCCTACTATTGCATTCTCCTTGGTGCTGTCATCTCTCCCCTGCGCTAGTGAAAATAATCCACATCTGTTGCCTTTGAATCCATCTGCCTCTAATAATCTGTTCACAGTGATTTTTAAACATAATGTATATATTTACTTCTACTGCTGTTAAATCTGTGATATGATCCAAATGATTTGAAGCTGTTCAAAACTCAATAATATCTATACCACCTTAATCTTGGCCCATCTTGTTTTACATTCCCACAAGGTGTCCTTGAACACTTGAAAATCGTTCTCATGTTGGGACTGAGCAGATAGTACGATGGTATATGGTTCTTGTCTTGCATGCAGCCACCCAGAGTTTGATCCCCAGCATGCCATATACTACCCCAAGTCCTGCAATGAGTGATTCTAGAATGCAGATGCCCAAGGCAACCCTTGAGCTCTGGGGATGTGTTGTAAACCCCCATATTTTTTTAAAAAAATAAACAGCAAACAACATAAAATAATTGGTATTGTCTTAATGTTTTTTTGTTTGTTTTTTGTTTTTGGGTCACACCTGGTGACGCTCAGGGGTTACTCCTGGCTATGCGCTCAGAAGTCGCTCTTGGCTTGGGGGACCATATGGGAAACCAGGGGATCAAACCGCAGTCTGTCCTAGGCTAGTGCAGGCAAGGCAGGCACCTTACCTCCAGTGCCACCGCCAGCTCCCTGTCTTAAGGTTTTTGCTCTGTTTGTTTCCTCTGACTGAGACCTTATCTGAATCCGAGTTACCCAATGTGTTGTCAATCAAATTGACATTACTTTTCTGCAAAGCTTTTATATTTTCGTACTTGATTGGTTCATTTATATATTTCCTTCCTATTCCTCAAATGTAACTATATATGGATATATACATTATTTCTCATTTTTCTTAAAGATGAGGATTTAAGATTTCTTAAAATGAGGATTTAAGATTTCTTAAAATGAGGATTTAAGATTTCTTACAAAGCAGGATTTAAGATAGACTAGAGATACAAATTACGTCCAATAAAACTTTGTCATTTAGCTAAAAAAAACTTCTCTTAGGGAAATGAAGTTTTTCATATTTTAGATGACTTAGAAACCACTAAACTCAAGTGTAACTACCTTGGAATAAGGTTTCTTTTTTCAAGAAACCAGATAACTACTGGAATGGTGATTTATTTTCTTCATACTTTTTCCTTCCATTAATTTTTCATCCATTTATTTCCTTAAATATTCATTGCCCTAGTACTTTTTCAAGTCAAGTTCCACTAAAGTGAAATTTTTCAAAAGTAAATTTGAAAAGGTCTCTGAAGTTACATTCACAATGAATTTGGATCATTCACTTAGCATTTTTAAAAAAATAAGTGATATCTATGAATATTTATTTAAATGAACAAAATAACTCATCCTATTAACAATATGCTCCAAAAGGAGTAGAAATAATTCTCAGTTGATGAAGAAGGTAAAGTGCTTGCCTTGCTGGCTAACAATCCTGATTTGAATCCTGGTAGTACAGCACTGTCCCTTCAGCATTACCAAGGATGACTCCTGAGCACAGAGCCAGGAATAGCCTCTAAGCACCAATAGATGAGTGCCTCCCCCAAACAAAAAATAAGGGGAGGAAGTCAGAAAATGTTAGACCAGTACTGGAGAAAATATACCTTGTTTTAATCCAAAGGAATACAGATTGACTGCCACCCAGGGGAATTTTTCTTGATCAAAAAAAAAAATCACTAAACTTCAAAAAATTCACTATAATTTTCACTGTGATCCTGAGAGTTTGAACTAATCGCTGGAACCTAACTTGATACTATTTTTCTATTCAGAGCAGGGTTAAGGGTTGTCTTTCCCCTTTTTAAAATTTTTCCAAAACTTCTTTTCTGTAGTTCTGTTTGTCAGATTATCAACATGTTTTTTTTTTTTAGACATTCACATTTTGTATTGGTTATTTGTATACCATCTTAGATAAAGGACTATTCAGTTTCTTTACCTGATTTTTAAGTGGATGATTTCTCACTTACTATTGAATTATTGATAGTTATTTTTTTTAAATAGCTTTTATTGAAGGAGGGATCTGTGGTGCAGGACATAAGGATTCTCCCTTTTCCACGCTAGCCTAGGACAGACTGCGGTTCAATCCCCACGTCTCATAAGGTCCCCCAAGCCAGGAGCTATTTCTGAGAGCATAGCCAGGAGTAAGCCCTGAGCATTACCGGGTATGACGGAAAAAATCAAAACCAAATCAAAACAAACAAAAAACAAATACATGTTATATTGAAGCTTGTATAGTTTAACTGAAACCTGACAATTCAGAAAAAAAATGATTATTATGTCAAATGCAATATCTGAATAAAAACTTCAGTGAAGACTGGTTTGATTTTCATGTTAGTTCAATTTCTTGGGCATTTTTTTTTCATTTTTTTCGGTTTTGCTTGTGTTTGCATCAAATACTTCACAATTCACTATCTGTTAGCCATACGTTAAATTTTCAACCACTTCTTTGAATACACTTTCAGAAGTGACAAATATTGACTTCTATTTAACAATGATGTTTTAATATTAAGTTATTCATTTGATATTTTAGTTGATAAGCAATATTTGGGTTATTTACATAACAACTAATCACTTTGTCACTGAATCCCAGCCTCAACAATGTTTACTTTCCCCATCCTCAAGCTCATAGAGCTCCAATAGTTCTTAAATAAGTAGGGAGGAAGTTGAAATTCTTCATGATCACCAGGAATTTGGGATTGGTACATTATATAATCCTCCCACAAATCTTTAGAAGCAATTTGTAATATCTTCATTTTATGAATGAGAAGTTGGAAGCTTAGAATGATTGTTTTTTTTTTATCAGGCTGAAATGATAGAATTTATCTTACCCATAGTGGTGTAACTCTAAAACCAAAATTATTTTCAAAACCTCAGACTGTTTCAGGTACTCTCTCTAAAAAATGCAGCACATAATAATAGCTCTTTCTATATTGGTATGAAAAAGTGGACTATTTAGCATTCCAATTGCTAAGCTTTTGCACTAAGCAACAGTAACTTATTAATCTCTTCAATAAATCCTAAGTACAGAAAAGATTAGGGCACTGTGCATTTATTTTGATTAAAATAATTTATGTAAATTTTAATTCAAATTAGCCTCAGCCTTAGGCACCTAGAATATTAATTCACAAACTGGTCTTATTAGTTCAGATTCAGATGTGCAGAGTTTTGGACAAGGACATTGAAACAAATACTTTATCTTTATTACCTATCAACTGGCAAGCAAAATTGAGTGTCTTCTAAGGACAAACCTAAAAGAAACTGCCATCTGTGGGGTAATAGGACTAAATCACGTAAAACAATTTGAAAAATAAGCAAGATAGCTTATAATTAAGTGCTAATATGCTATTGAAATTCAAGGAAGCAGAAGGTTATTGAAAATACTAGTATTCATATAAAGTTTCATAACATTTTGGGTAGCCTTCAAGAAATATTTCCATTTTGGATAAATGGAGTGAAAAAAAATGAAGAAATTTATAAGTTAAAATGCATACAAATATTAGTTTGTGGAAGTAGTGATTGAGGTCTAATAAAATGTGTATCCGATTCTAGTGAATGCCTGTGGGTGTTTTGTTTGTTCTCTTATAAAAGGAGTAATTCTAGTCACACTATGAATTGTATTCCTATTATATCTTAAACATAGTAACAAGCATATCATAGAGCTTAAATATAAACACAGTGTTACTTCAGAATATGTGAGAGAGTGGGATTTGAATTTGATACAATCCAATGTGGAAAATAATGATAAAAATCCCTAGTTTCAGTTAGATATCTGCTGATTTTATTGGTATGACATTGCTTAAAAAATTGGTTTCGGGGCCCGGGAGATAGCATGGAGGTAAGGCGTTTGCCTTTCATGCAAAAGGTCATCAGTTTGAATCCCGGTGCCCCATATGGTCCCCCGTGCCTGCCAGGAGCAATTTCTGAGCATGGAGCCAGGAGTAACCCCTGAGCACTGCCGGGTATGACCCAAAAACCAAAAAAAAAAAAAAAAATTGGTTTCTTTTTACTTTGGGAAAATGTTCCTTTAGTTACTTATGTCTAATAACAGTGGAGGTAAGTGTAGAATTAATATAAAAGAGAATACAAAAGCTACTTTTGTTTAACTTCATATTTCTTTATTATATATTTACTTCTTAAATGCAGATATTAATTATTATCATTGATATTCAAGCACAGTTTAACCAAAGTATAATGCTTGTTTATTGCTTTACTCCTGACTCCAATCTCAAACACCACACCTAGCAATACTTGGGTACCATGTATCCAGAGATCAAACTAGGGTTACCTTCATGCAAGGCAATATAAGTTTACTGTCTCTCCAACCTCAGTAAATTGTATTTTGACTGGAAAAAAGAAGGGTTGGAAAAACCCTTAGTAGAAAATAAAGATAAACAGACCATTCAGGAATCTCTATATTTTTGAAAATATATATAAGTTTTCATACTTATTGTTAGACACTCACAATCCATAAGTGTGTCCATTTGCAGTCAGACCATTCTAAGAATCTAGAGGCATCATAAGTGCTCTTGACAGTTTTTAAAACCCCCTAATATTCAAACTTTGCCTTCTAGTTTCCCCATTCCAATACCTATATATACACCTATAACTATATATACTATATAACTATATATATCTATCATCTATGTATCTATATATCTATCATCTATCTATCTATCTGTGTATCTATGTATGTATGTATGTATGTATGTATGTATGTATGTATCTATCTATCTATCTATCTAAACACTTCAATGTTAGGGCCACCAAAGGAGAAGTTCACATTATAGGGAACTGAGGTTTTCTTTCAATAGCCAGTGTGAGTGATTTTGTAATCTCACCTTTTAACCCATCAAACCTTCAGAAGACCACCCATATCTTCATTTCAGCTTGATGAGACCCTAATCAAGAAAGTTTTGTTGAGCTAAACTGTACTCATGCTCTTGATTCTCATAAACTATGTAAGAATGTGTGTTTTAGTAGATTGTCCTGTGAACTTCCTTTGAATACTGTGATGATACAAAGGTAAGATTTGTTATTGACTTTAAGGAACTTGATTTTTACTCTTAAGAACTTAACAATTGAATGCAGGGAAATACAGGTGTGCACTTACCTTTTGGGCCAGTAATAAGAGTTTTGATGGAGTAGAAGGAGATTATGGCAATGTTTACTCTTGAATTTAATTTTGAAATATAAGTATTTTACATTTGACATGTGAAAATGTTAAGAGTATTTTCCACAAACTTTACTACTTTGTGTCCACCTGGGCAATATTTCAGAAAGTTGGATAGCTGAAAAATCAAGTTAGCACTAATATGACAATACTATTTGTAATTATTTTTTTTTCTTTTGGGCCACATCACATCCGGTGATGCTCAGAGGTTACTCCTGGCTATGCACTCAGAAATTGATCCTGGTTTGGGAGACCATATGGGATGTCGGGAGACAAACCATGATCTGTCCAAGATTACCGAGTGCTTGTGCCACCACTCCAGCCCCTTTATTTTATTTTTTGGTTTTGGGGTCACAACCGACTGTGCTCAGAGGTTACCCCTGGCTCTGTGCTCAGATATAGCTCCTGGCATATCTGAGGACCATATGGGATGCCAGGATGCCGTCCTGTCTGCTGCATGCAAAGCAAACGCCCTACCACTGTGCTATCTATCTGGCCCATAATTCTTTTACTTTAACAGTATTTATTATACAGCATGTTATAATGTCCACAAGAACCAATTGAATAGACTAAGAAATCATTACTATTCTTATGCCATCATAGTGATACCGAGCCCTGAGTCAGTTACATAAAGACACACAGACTTATTTCTTGATATAAATGCAATCTATAAATCAAAGTACAGGATGCAATAATAGTACTAGGAGAGGCCAGGTGGAAGATAAATCACTTCTGTTAATTTTTTTAATGTTATGTATAGTTCCTAGTCAGAAAGGTTGGGCATTGTTTCACAAATAGTTTCCAGGGGCAAATTTGCTCATATCACAGGTTACAAATCACTCAGATTTGTAAATTCTCAAAATTTCTTTAGTTAGTAAGTCTGTCTTTTAAGGGAATATTTTTACTATCAAAATGCAGAGACATATTTATTAATTTATGATGAAATGCATCACTGTATTGTAAAGTATCACAATATTTTGTTGGCATAACTAATACCTTTATTACTGCAAGCAGGTGTTCAAGAAATGCCTATTATAATTCTTTTTAAAAGTTGATGATTACCATACTTTCCAGATAAAGAGAGCTGATTAAGAGAATTCAATAAATGTTTCTTGACTGTACATGGTGGCACTTACAAGATCATTTTACCAAGGACACCAAACACCTGGCCAAAATTTACTCATACACTTAAGAGAAATTTATGTCTGAAACACTTTGTTTTTTTT
>PVKC010027321.1:0-15793 GCA_004027635.1 Crocidura indochinensis | reverse complement strand
AGGGAGAAAGATGCATTGTTTGCTGATTTCTAAAACTACCCTTCTTGAAACATTCTTTCAGTGTGTAGAAGGGCAGACGGTAGTTGACAATTGATAGGCATTACAAAAATGTCCATTTGTTCTCTTCACAGAGCATATAAAGGGAGAACCCCTTCTCATGGGTTGAGGACAATATATAAAGTTATGAATTTCATCCTCGGTCTTCCATAAGAGTAACGTCAAGATTTCCGGTTTTCCTTTTTCCGAACTTTTGATTTGGGTGCTGCGAAAAGAACACAGGAAACCAAAGAGGTAAATCCATATTAAGCTCCACATATGAACTGCTTTCAAAAGGTATGTGCAACACGCAGTGAGAAGAAACTCACCATTTGGATTCTCTTGTTTATAGAAGGTCTTTAACATTTCCACTGCTTCCTCGGCCCGATATCCAGGAATGCACTAATGAAATGAGTCAAGAATGAATAAAGGCCTTGAAAGTGCCACGAGGACCCCATAAAAAGAGCAATAGGCATATAATTATTTGAAACATACTTCAGATGTTAAAACACTTTCAGGACAGAAAAGTTTATTTTGAAAAGAACAGATGTATGTTGAGTTTTCACTTAATAACCTTGATAGATTCTTGGAAACTACAATGGCAAAGCAGAGGCATGCATAGTGCCTTGAATTCCAACCCCAGCAATTCCTAAACATAGTTTATATACATTTAAAGCTTGTGTGTGTGTGTGTGTGTGTGTGTGTGTGTGTGTGTGTGTGTGTGTTTATACATGTCTTGGAAGGTTTGTCAAGAGTTTGGATTGGACATATTACATCTTCTGGGGCACAAGAAAAAGAAGTATGAAGAATCAGAGGATGGCATGTTTGGAAGCAACACATAGGAGAAGGCAAGTGAGGGCCAGCACAAACTCTAAAAAGTGGCCTCTGTAGGTTTCTGCCCTGAAGAAGTTGAGTACCTATTTCTGTGTCAATGAAGCCTGAATAGACCCCGCCCCCATCACAAACAACCTTCTGTGGGGGGATCAGTGTGATGCACTTTACCAATAAAGTGAGATCATAGAGCATCTGTCATTCTTTATGTGACTGACTCACTGAGCTTATTGCCCTCTGAGCCAATCAAATAAATGACAGGATTTGTTGGTTCTTTTTTTTTTTTTTCCCCTGTCTGGGAAAAAGTCCACTGCTTTATAGACTTTCCTTATAGACAGGGTAGATCTGTAGCAGCTTGTGGCAAAGGGGTAGAGGAAATAAGAACCAGTCATCTAACTGGTAGACTTTAAGCTAGAAGGAAACTCAGGGGATTTAATGTACGGCACTCTGACAGTAGCTCATGGGGACATATCGGAAGCTTGAAAGTTGCTTAAAGAGTTGAAATTTTCTCACCGCCATAATGACAATGGCAAAAAGAGTGATACTTATGTGAGATGAAGGATGTAGGAACTAACCTTATTTTGGAAAATATATCACACTAGGGAATGGATCAAACCCATACACCTTAAAACATTATATGTATGCTATATCCCAGTCAAGGTAGGAGAACAAGAAAACCACTTCTTCCTTATACCAAGAGCTTCTTCAGGCAGGCTGCTTACCTTGCTCTGCCTGCCCACAGAACATTCTAGACCCAAAACTGGTTCTGAGCTCTCTTCTTCCCAAACTTGGCCTTGCTGTTTTGGGCCCCAGGTCTCCATGGAAGCAGCCATTTCAAACAACCTACATGTTCTAAACATTGGCACTTTTCATCTCCTCAGTTCCTTACACTTTGTGGATATCTTATCATATGTGTCTCTTCCCCCTCCCAGGTTGCTCAGTCCCCTTCACATCTGTTATGCTGCATGGGCCTGTTCCTGGGGCCTCCTATTTCTCCCCACCTCTTCCATGGTACCAATAAGGGTGACAGGGGTGTCCTCTTAGTGCATGAGAGCCACAGTTCTCAACCTTGGTTGCTTGGTAGAATCACTTGGGAGTACTGGAAAAAAATACCAGTCTCCTTGGCCCCCCTCCCAGTCTTCTGAGTAAGTCATCTAGAGTGGGTACAAAACAGAAACACAAGGAAAAGCTGAGTTGATGCTCCAGGTGAGTTGATGCTCCCAGGGCCAAGACCCACAAAGTTGTAGGTTAAGAAGAAAACTGTTTCTCTCAAAGAAAACATGAATATATTTTCCAAATATTCAGTACATCAAATATATGGCTTTAATAAAACAAATGCATGTTCACTTTTGTTGTTTTGGAGTCATATTCAGTATTGTTCTAGGCTTATTCCTGGCTCTGTGCTCAGGAATCAATCCTGATGGGGCTCAGGGGACCACATGGAGTGTTCAGGGATCAAACTTGGGTCAGTCATATGGAAGGCAAGTGTCCTCCACACTGTACTATCTTTCTGGTTTTCACATTTACTTATTGTGATTTTATTTTAGTGGCTTAGCACTCAGTGACACTGATGCACTGAAGATGTGTCACTCAGATGGATGTCCGTGTGGGATCATCTCTATTCTTTCCAGAAGCTTTAAGAAACCCATTATTTCTCACAGGAGGAAATCCTACTTTTAACATAAATGAAACATGGAGGCAGCAATTCATTTGTAGAGCTCTATCTGCAAAACTTGAACTACTACTAGGAGAGCTTGGAAAGATCAAATCATTTTGCAGGTGGTTTTC
Organism: Crocidura indochinensis; assembly: GCA_004027635.1. NCBI lineage: Eukaryota > Metazoa > Chordata > Mammalia > Eulipotyphla > Soricidae > Crocidura > Crocidura indochinensis. The sequence continues at coordinate 13,138 of PVKC010027321.1, read as the reverse complement.
ATGATCAAGATACTTTAGAATGTTCCTTCTCTATCATTCTACTACAGTTGCCAATGTGATGCCAAAGTCATCTATTCCAACGTTGTGAATCTTGTTAGAAGAGCTATGTTTCTGCTGGGAAAATATGAAAGAGCTTGGGTCCCAAAGCCTGTCATCAGTCTTTCAGAAATACTTAAAATTGTAAGAAAATCTAAGATTATTGAAGTTACCCACCCATTATGATCAAAATTTGTTAAGACCTTTTATTCCCCTAACACAGATTACTTTTAATCTCATGTGTTGGAGGAAAAAATACAAATAGTCAAATCAGTTTATGAATGCTGATAAACAACTCTAGATAAAATACTGAAACATGGGGCCTGGGAGATAGCATGGAGGTGGGGCGTTTGCCTTTCATGCAAAAGGTCATCGGTTCGAATCCCGGTGCCCCATATGGCCCCCCGTGCCTGCCAGGAGCAATTTCTGAGCATGGAGCCAGGAGTAACCCCTGAGCACTGCCAGGTGTGACCCAAAAACCAACAACAAAAAAAAAATACTGAAACATAAAATGTCTCCTTTCCTGTATGCATAAAACCCAAACAAAGAGACAAGGTTTAAAAGTAGGCTTTCCAAGAGAAGTGGAGAGAAAAGCGGGTTCTTGGATCTGGGTAAAATTTTAATGTTATAAATACAAAAGAAGGGGTCAGAATGGTGGCGCAGCAATAGAGCATTTGCCTTGCACGCGACTGACCTAGGACAGACTGCGGTTCTATTCTTTGGCATCCCATATGGCCCCCAAGCTAGGAGCGATTTCTGAGTGCAAAGTCAGATGTAACCCCTGAGCATCACCGGGTGTGGCCCAAAAATCCAAAACCAAAACAAACAAACAAGGAACCAAAGGCATAGTATATAGGGCAAGGGGTTTGCTTTGCATGTAGCCAACTTGGGTTTGAGTTCTGGCATCCCATATAGTCCCCTGAGCCTGTTAAGCATGATCCATAAGCAATATATGAGCCTTGACAGATGTGGTCCTCCCCCCACCAAGTTTTTTTAATGCAAAAACTAAAAATAAATACAGAAAATACAGGGTCAGGAATGCAATTCAGTAGGAGAGCACTTGCCTTGCCTAAATGAAGCTTTACATAGGCTCTCCACATAGGCTTTCCAGCATCCCAAATAAATAAACAAGCATTGAAAGGGTCAGAGAGATTGTATAGGGATAAAGGTGAATGATTGCCCAAACATTGCTGTGTTTGGCCCAAATTCTCCCCAAATAAATAAATATTGAAAATTAAAATACTGTTTGATATATACCAAAAAGAGCACACGAAAGTCAAACACAATGACAGTATCCATGAGAAATATACCATGTTCACTATAACTATCATCTGCTTTCACAGGCAGAGGCCACTTTCCGTTCTAACTTGGTAGAAACAGAGCTGGGATCATTCCCATGAATGCCAATGGAGCTGGTTATCTTCCCACATTCCAGAAGGCATTGGTGAGAGTGGCAGGAGATGCCTCGAAGGCTGGAGACTCCCTCATTCAGGAGAATTACTGTTACTTAAGAGAGCAGGAACAGGGGATCCGAAAAGGTATCACAGAAGGCGTTTTCCTTGCACACAGCCAACCCAGGACCAACCTAGGTTCGATTCCCGGCATTCCAGCTGGTCCCCTGAGCCTGCGCAGAGCCAGGAGTAACCCCTGAACACCGCAAAGTGTGTCTCCCCCACCAAAAAAAGGGAAGCTAGAACCTCACCGAAAGCCATCCCCACCCATGTCCTCTGATCCTGAGACCTAGAGAAGCTTCACCCCAGGATCCCAAGAGCCTGTATGTTCCTATCCTAACTTCTCCATTCACCAAGCACCCACGAACTACTCACACATTCATTATGAGACCTAAGCGGATGGAAAGGAAAAGTGAAAACCAGTCATGTTACCTGAAACGGTGTTCCAGTATTGGGTAAATCGGCAGAAGCGATATTTAGAATGGAGCCACAACCACCAAAGCGTTCATTCTGACAGCCATAGACAACCAGTGGGATTTCTGAGAGGCAGTTAAGGTACAGCTGGCTTGACCGTCTCTCTCAATAAAACAAGGGGAGGTTTCTACCAGCCATCCTGGAGAGACAAGGTCATACTAAGAGCAATTTACTTTTGGTGGAAGGCTTCAGGCCCCACAATCCTGCAGGAAGCTAGATCAAGTGGTGGGACACATGCTTAGCTTATAGAAGGCCACAGGTCATGGTACTGAGGTACTCAGCCCAGGTGTCACTGACCAAGCTCAGTTAGAACAAAGCCCTAAGGGACTGGAGAGATAGCACAGTGGTAGAGCATTTGCCTTGCATGCGGTCGACCTGGGATGGACCTGGTTTGATTGTGACATCCCATGTGGTCCCCTGAGCTTGCCAGGATTGGTTTCTGAGCGTAGTGTCAGGAGTAACCCCTGAGCATCACAGGGTATAAATCAATCAATTAATAAATAGATAAATAAACTGCTTAAATAAAAAGAACAAAGCCACATTTTAAGAAAAATCATGTAGCAATTTATGAACAAGAAAAAGGGTTTAGGGTTTAAAAATTAGTATTTCAGTGTCAGAGAGATAGTACAGTGAATACAGTGTTTACTTTGTAACTGACTGACTTGGGTTTGATCCCCAATATTCCATATTATCTCAGCACCCAGGAATGATCCCTGAGCACAGAGCCAGGAGTGAGTCCTGATACTGCTGCCAGGTGTGGCCCCCAAACAAAAGAATTAAAAAAATAAAGCCTTGTCACTCTGTAAGGCTAACTGGACAGAAAATTCTAAACTGTTCATAAAGACCTTCTTTATAAAGTTGAGGTTAAACATGTTGCCATAGCCAGAATCTCTGTATTATTTTTGAAGTGATACAGTGATTCACACATGTGTCAGAAAATAAACACATAAAATATGTGATTGGGAAACTGATGTTTTGAATAATAAAATATAGTTTTGTTTTGGTTGGTGGGTTGATTGGTTTTGAGTCATACCTGGATGTACTCAGGGTTTAATCCTGACAAGCTCAAGGGACCAACGTTGGTACCAGGGATTGAACCTGAGTTGGTCAGTGCAAGGCAACACCCACTGTATTATCAATCTGGCTTTCAAAAAGTAATTTTTTTTAAAGATCTTTAAAGGTAGCACAGAAGAAAATAAAATCACTGGAGACTACCTTGTATTCAATATTTGTGTCACTTACCACATCCATGGCATAATCAGCAGCTATATAAATATTATCACATTCCTTTTACTTAAAACTATAATGTCATAACTACTTTGCTTTTTTTTTTTTGTGTATTGACTTTGTATTTAAAGTTTTTCATATGGGCCAGAGAATTCATACAGAAGTTAGGAGACCTGGCTTGCACGTAGCTGACCCCTGTTCAAATCTCTGTACAACATGGTCCCCTGAACACTGCTAAGAATGACCCCTGAATACTGCCAGGTATGGCCCCAGATACTAATGAAAATATGAAAAAACAAAATTTTTCTTGATATAGGTATTGACCATAAAAATAAGCATAAGCAGAAATATTTTACATGGTCTATTATGGAAAGTTATCAGTGCCTATTTATCAAACAATTTCCTATTTATACTATATTATGATCCACTTTATTATAGTCGTGACTTATATAAAAATTTAATTCTAAGCTTTCCTTTCTCTAGTACTTATTTAATTATATATTTGTACTATAAAAAGAAGACAGTCACTTTTACTCTTGAGAAATCTTTACTACTTTTCCTCCACCCTTCTCCAAGAGACTATTATGTCCTATAACCTACCTCCTATCATTTTTCATGTTTTTTAGGTTACCAACAGGTTATCTGGTCATCTTCAAGTTTATGGAGAAGACAGACTTTAGTTGCCTCCACAAAAGGATACTCATCAGGCGCAGAGCTGCTGCACACATGATACAGGGTTCCACGGTGACATACAGCACAGTGTGTTCAAACACGTCAGATGGATTCTTGCCATTTTGATGGCACCAATCTAGGACTTGGTCGATGGCTACCATTTCTGCATGTCGAGTAGCCTGAGAAGAGAGAGGAAGAGGTGCTCGCATTGAGATGGTTTGCAACTGGTAGCTGTAAGTTACATAGACTCTGATATAGATATACCCCATAGACCCTATTGTTTCTGCCAACATTTTAGTATCTCAAGAATTTTGGACATTCTAAGTAATCAAATAAATCAAATGTTAATAAATCCAAGAATTGTGGGCATTCTAAGTAAGTAATTGACAATGCACCCACAAAACTGACAATACACCAACAAATTGCAAGTATCAAACCTCATTCGAGATACCTAATCTGAGATGCCCGTGAAATATGCTATACTTGTGATTAAGTTTTTATGAGTCTTAAGGGACCCTCTTTCAATTAAAATGGCATAAAGAAAAAGAAAAAAATGACTTTTATTTTGTATCTGGGTCACACCCAGTGGAGATTGGGGCTTATTCCTGGCTCTGCACTAAGGGATCACTACTGGAAAGTCTCAGGGGATCAATGATATGGGATGCCAAAGACTGAACTTGGGTTGGCATGTGCAAAGCAAGTATCCTTTTTGCTTTACTATTGCTCTGGTCCTCCCCCACAATAAAAAGAACTTTTAAGAATGGTTTCTGAACATGTTGGAGAACACCTGACATTTCTATAAACTTTTGCTCCAGTTGCAAATATTTTCAAGAAGGTTGATGGTCTCACTCAGGAAATTTATGTTGAGTTCAGGGCTGAGCAGTATCTTGTACCTGGCTGACCCAGGTTCTATCTGTGGCATCCCTTCATGGTTCTCTGAGCACCACCACCAGGAGTAACTCTTGAGTGTAGAGCCAAGAGTAACCCCTGAAAATGGTGGCGAGGTGTACCCCTAAGCCAAAAACAATAGATATTGAGTTCACCGGAAAGTTATCACTTATATTTGAGAGAAGACTTTTCGTATTGGGTGACTGGCATTTTCGATTTTGTTAGGTTGACACTCCAACAATAAAAGATTCTTAATTCTGTGTAGATATTAATGGGGCACAGTACACTCTAGACAAAGTGAATGCTCTCTCCCACTTGGCTTTACAGTAACAATAATATCCAAATATAACAGTAGTATTCTTAGCTAAAAGCTTTTGATGTAACCAACAGTACCAAAAAGGTGAGGCAAGTAATGGTATGCAACAAACTGCACCGTTTTTTCCCTCTTCTGGGGTGCGGGAAGGTGGGGGAGCCATTATTTTCTTGCATTATTATCTAAGAGATAGAGATGCCTTTATATAATCCTTTTAATCTCTAAAGGTAGGCTGAGGGTTTTGTGGCAGAGTTGGCCCAAATAGATTTATTACTGAATCCGTACTGGTTGGAATGGGTCATCACTCCCAGTGGTGAGAAGGGAACTTGCATGGAGATGGGGATCAAACCAGGTTGGCTACATGCAAGGCAAGTGACTTAAGAAACCCCCGTTTAATCTCCCTAGCTCTGAGAATACTTCAGTTTATTAAGAGAAACACATTACCTTAAGTAATCTAAAAATGTGATGAGCTCAATGAATGTGCTGTATGAAGCAGAATTTTCAGACACTACATTTGTTTGAAAGGGGGATAGTTATTCCATACTGACATGCTTGTGTAATAAAATCCCATGGTGGATTTCACTTGGGATAAGGTAAAAATACCTGAGATGAAATTCGGTCCTGAATGTTTTATTGCTTCATTCAACTTTCCTAAATTTTATAAAATTGAAAGATCAATACTGTGGTAGTGCAAAGGTGCTCCCAGGGTCAGGCCCATTGTTCAATACTTGGCACTGCTGGCTGGACCTAGGCACTGTACCATCTGGATGGAGTGCTAGTGGTCCCCAAAGGGGACACTGACTCCTAAAGAAATGAACCATCTTTAATTCCTTTGGGGTTCTCTACACTGTTTTCTCAGTAATCATATCAAGTTTACCCACATCCATCATTGCCGTCATGTACTTGCATTTATGCTAACTCAATTCACACATGATTGTTTTTTTTTGGGGGGGGGGTCACACCCGGCAGTGCTCAGGGGTTACTCCTGGCTCCATGCTCAGAAATTGCTCCTGGCAGGCACGGGGGACCATATGGGGCACCGGGATTCGAACCGATGACCTTTTTTGCATGAAAGGCAAACGCCTTACCTCCATGCTATCTCCCGGGCCCCAACGATTACTTTTTAATTTTAGGCATCACAGTTGACGCTACTGTTAATGGTACTATTTTATGGATAAAACATTCCAGCAACCCCCAGAGTGCTTTCTGTCCCATTTCACATACATTTTTGGTTTGATTAACTTCATTTCTGCCTTTCCCCACAACTTCATTGTTATAGACCATAAGGCAGCCAACAGGAACTTCAATATTTTCTAGGGCATCTTTGGCCTGAAAAATAAAGTAGAAAGTTTAAGGTGCAACAGTCATTACTTGGAAATTCTAGTGGAATGAAATGAAAGTATCGCAAGTAGCACACACAGAACTAAATATCAGAACAAAACAATGCAGCTACACTTTCCATTTTCTCGGGATGATCCAGTACTTGGTGCCATGGTCTCCCTGTTCTCAGTTGTGTCCATATTAAGGGAGGTCCAAGAATAAATCACTTTTAAGTCCCAAATATCCTGATGCTTTTCCTTCTTATTGGTAGCAGAAATGATCAACAGATTTACTAACTCGTGTTCTCCAATAGCCAACGTCTGTGAAATTTTCCAGAGACAGCAAACGGTAAATGAATAAATATTTAAAAGTTCCTTAGTAAAATTATTTTTGCTGAATGGCTTTACTTCTCTAAATATTATAGCAAATATCTACCAGACTTCTAAAACCAAGATGGCTAGACTTGATGTCTCCTTGGGCCCACAATTTCTGCTCAAATGACAAAAGTTTAGAAACACTGTACTTTCAAACAGTACACAATCTATGGAGGATGTTCTGGAAACTTCTTTAAAAATAAATACACATGGGGATGGAGAGAGAGAGAGAGAGAGAGAGAGAGAGAGAGAGAGAGAGAGAGAGCAGATAAGGTACTTTCTTGCACAGTGGTCAACCTGGAATCCATACCCAGCACCCCTATTGTTCCCCCAAGCCCCCCCAGGAGTGATCTCTGAGTACAGAGCAAGGAATCAACTCTGTGCAGCACCAGGTATGGCCCCAAAACTAAACTAAACTAAACATGTAGGGGGCAAGAGAGCTAATTCAGAGGGCTGAATAATTGCTTTGTATGTGGGGAATGTCCAGGTTTGACCCTTAGTAACATATGATTACCTAAGTGACCTCCAAACTTGTACCTAAGAGTAGCTCCTAGGAGTTGCAAGGCTTGGCACATGGGGAGAAAAGTGAAACAGAAATTATGGCAGATTGCTATGAAGTTGAAAATCAGAAATTAGGGATATTTCCCAGTTGGAGAGCAGAGACCTCAGTGGCAGGGAGACCCAGGGTTTGATTCCTGACACCAGTAAAGACTGAACTGGATGAATAACAGAGCTTATCAAATGCCCAGTAGGAAGGAAAACCAGAGAAAGACTGGCAACACAGGAGGATGGAGATAACGAACACCAGTGTAGGGCAAGCGGGTATCACATAAGGACTTGGGTTTAAACTAAATTCAGGATTTCTCTATGATCCCAGAGAGATGAAAGTGTCAAGTCATTTCTTTATTCAACAAATATTTGTTGCCAAACTTGAAACCAGAAAGCTATCCTGGATGAACTGAACGGGCCCTAAATGCAACAGAAAGTGTCCTGATATGAGAGAATTGGGACTGTGGTGCTTAAATAAAGAAATTATTTTTAAAATAGAGAGAGAGAGAGAGAGGAAGAGAGAGAGAGGAAGAGAGAGAGAGAGAGAGGAAGAGAGAAAAGAGTTGGGAGAAATTGGACACAAAATTATGCAGGCAATTTGACAGGGAATGAGGAAGAGTTGAAGATGCTACAGTGTTGACTTTGAGGACAGGATAAGAGGGCATGAACCATGCCAGGCACGTGGTGGCTCAGGAATCTAAATAAAGGCACAGGAACAGATGGTCCTCCAAAGCCACCAGAGGGAGCCCAGACCTGCTGACTCAGATTCCAACTGAGGATAAACCTATGCAGCTTTAAGCCACCAAGTGGAGTCATTTGTGGCAGAAGCCAAAGGAAATCAGTACAATGCACTAAGAGTAAAGGAAACATGAAGGAGTTAGGAGACTTGTACACAGCAGACCCCAGAGGTTTAAGCCTAAGTACTGTATATGGTTCCTGGATCGCCACCAGGAGTGACCCCTGAGCATAGCCAGGTGTGAACCTAAAGCAAATAAAAGAGCTGACAAGAACTGCACAAACAAATTAATTAATTAATGTGGCATGAACACCACTGGCTATAGAGAATCTGTGTCTGTATGCTTCTGAGATCACTGCTAATCTGCCCCCAAACAGACTAGAGAAAGAGGGACACCCTTGCCGAGAAAGAAACTAAATCGCCATGCACCAAGATGCAATCTGGACGAGATGTAGAGAAATTTGCTCTGGGAACCAGGCTGGATGGCTCAGAACACCCAGCAATCTGTCCCTAGCCTTAACACTTGGATGGGAGGGAAAAACACCGTAAGACATAAAGAGGGCACCAAGTCACAGACAGACAGCCTATGTTGGCATTCCCATTGCTGCTGACAAATACACATTCATGACAGATACTTGCTTGGTGGCACAGCTTGACTAGTGGGCATGTGACCACTGATCTTCTTTGCTGCCCATGTACACTGGACTTCCATAGCACAGGCATAGCCAAACACTGGCAATTCTAAGCAATTCTGAGTATTAGGACCTTATCCAGGCTTCATGTAGCCCAGCACTGTAGATACTGCATACATCCTTTTGAACTAAAGTGTTTTAAGTCTTGGGGATAGATACCCAAAAGTAGAACTATTGTGTCATACCGTTGGTTTTTATTTTTTTTTTTTTGAGTTTTTGTTGTTGTTGTTGTTGTTGTTGGTGGTGGTGGTGTTTGGGCCATACCCAGTGACACTCAGGGTTTACTCCTGGCTACGCATTCAGAAATTGTTCCTGACTCGAGGGACCATATGGGACACCAGGGATCAAATCCAGGTCTGTCCTGGGTCAGCCATGTGCAAAGCAAATGCCCTTGACTCCCATGCGGTTATTTTTTAATATCTTTAGTCAAAATAGAAAGTGGAATGACTGGAGGTGGGAGATAGCAGCAGATAGAAGGATGCCCCTAACTTGGCAATCTCTTTGGCCCCTTATCTATGACCAGAGAGCAGGAATCTCCCCTACATGTGCCTGTCTATAGATTGAGGAAAGCCAAGTGGAAAAAGAGCTGCTAGAATGTAGTCCTAAAGACTCCAAGTGACAAGGTCCAGAGCAGCTGTTCCAGCAAGAGAACACAGGTGACGGGGTTCCAGCTAAAGCTTTCAGACTAGCAAAGTATCCACTGGTTAACGAAAGACATAGAGATAGGATCAGGTCATTGAACACAGAAAGGGAGAAAAGGATGAGAGACAAAGCTTAGGTCAAAATGCACTGGACCAGGGACTGAAGGACAGGACAAGTGCCATCAAACATGGGTCAAAGAAAGGTCTGGACATTGGGGAGGGATTCATGAGATCAGAAATAAATTCACATTTGTGCTCATAGCCCCAGTAAAAAAGCATCCTGGCCAGGGAGATGAGGATAGAGTGATGCTCCCCATTCAGGAGACTCAGGTTTGTTCTGCCTGTAATACATGGTGTCACAGCAACCCCAGAAGAGCGACGTCTAGCATAGCTGGTATGATCCAAAAGTCAAATGGTGTGTGTGGTGGTGGGAAGGGAGGTGAGTAATGATCCATTTCTGGAACTATTTGCAAAGGTTCTCCCCTAAATTCATTTCATCATGACAGCTTCAAAGAGATGAGAGAGTGCATCCCTTGCATGTGGAGAACCTGGGTTCAGTCAGCAGCACAGTACAGACAAATGACCCAATCAACAAAAATACAGCTTCTGTTAACTAAGTATATATCACATCAGGTGCATAATAAATATTATCTTTTTGTCTATAAAATCCTGTAAGTGATATTGCTGTAATCAAAGTTCTCTTAAACAGAGTGAGTCTAAAGGCAAGAAAACAAGGTTTATTAACAACATGGGCTGTGTGGCTAGTAAAAGCACCTGAAACTATCAGCAAAAAATCAGACACTCAGACTGAAATGCGAGTTTGTTATCATTAATGAAAAACATGTCTTTGTTTGTTTTCTTTCAGGAAGGTAGTGGGGCCACACAAAGCAGCACTCAGGATTCACTCCTGATTCTGCACTCAGGGATCACTCCTGGTGGGCTGGGACAACCATATCAGATTCTGGGGATAAAATCTGAGTCAGCTGGATGCAAGGTAAGCACCTTCCATGCTGTACTATTGCTCCGGCTCACTGAAAAACATGTTTGAAAGAAGGCATGCATGTCATAGGCAGATCCACACCTTTTATTAGCTATATTTTTAAGAATCTGTAGACAACAGATCTTCACGCAAATATCCCTTAGACATTTAAGGGAGTGAAATTCCTCAGGGGAAATGTAGGCAAATAGACTAGGGGGTTAAAGTATGTATGGTTGGGGGCTTTGAGGACTAATAAAATTAAAAAGAAATTGCTCAGCAGCTGGGAAATAGGCCAGAGGTATGAGGACCTTTTGATGGACATCGTAAAATTGAGAAAATGAACAGATACAAACACTGAGACATCATCCCCCTGAGAAAGACAAAAACTTCAAGGGATTTTTAATGGCAATGATAAGAATATAGGTGAACAAAATAAGATGGGAGTGAAGTCATAGTACAGCAGATAGGGTGTTTGCCTTGCATGCAGCTGACCTGGATTTGGTTCCTGGCACCCCATATGGTCTGCCCAAGCCTGCCAGGACTAATTTTTTAGTACTGAACCAGGAGTAAAGAGCAAGCACCAACAGATGTTGCCCAACCTCCCTCAACCAAAATTTAAGAAATATATGAAAGGATCAACAAGAGTCCCTGTGACAATACCCAGATTAACTTTTCCATATGCAGTGAACACCATCCAGACCAAGACAGTTTGGAAGAAGCCTTACTATAAAACCAACTTTGCAAAGAACTGAGAAACTTTCTCCAACCTAGAGATTGAACCATATTTTTTGTTTGTTTGTTTGTTTGTCTTCTGTTTTGGAACCACATATGGCATCTCACAGAACTCCTGACTCTATCTAAGAAATCCCTCCAAACAGTATCTGAGGGACCATATGGGATGCCAAGAATTGAACTCTAGTTGCTGACATGTAAAGCAAATAATCTAGCCCCAATTGTCCACATCTCAACCCAAGATGTATACTCTTGACTTTACTCTTTGATGAAACTCTCTCTCTCCCTCACCACCTCCCCTATCTCTCCCTTGGTCCTCACATTTTTTAAGTGAATTTCTTTAAAGGAAACAATTTTGTTTCACTAATAAATAAATAATAGCATGTAAATAACAGGAACAAATGGGTAGAAGCTCCATGCACCATGACTTAAAAATATTTTTTTCTATTATAGTGAGTGAAAACAAAGAAAACAATCTGGAAGAGACATAAACCAACATCAATTTCAGTGTTGTTTTCCCAATGCAAAGCGAAGTACACTGCAACAAACCTGATTTATGGAGTGAATAAATGAATGAATAAGTGATGGTGGAGTGAACTGCAGGAGATACCAGATAGCATTAAGGATAAAAGACTATAATTTAAAATACTTTGAAAAGTATTAGTATGAACTGGGGTGGGGGGAGTATCACTTTATTGGATGTAAAGGGGAGGCTATGGGCACCATATCCCTGGGATCCAACAGAGTTGTCTCACATGCACTTGAAGCTCCTTGGACCCATCTCTCTGGCTCTGAAAAAAAGATTTCCTTTGGAAAAATGAAAAGTGGAAGGGTACTTGAGAGGCGTATGTGAGTGGTCCATATGCATTTATAAAACATACATATGAGGAACACACTTTAATCCTTTCTGAAATTCACTGGTACACAAAAGCATGAGTGAAAGCTGCCCTAGAGGAATCTTTTTTTGTTTTGTTTTGTTTTGTTTTAGTTGTTTGAGTCACACTTTCCAATGTTCAAGGCTTACTACTGACTTTACACTCAAGGATCACCCTGACTTTGCCTCCTGCGGTCCCCAGGTAAATTGAGTTTGAGACCCTTGGGTCCTAGATTGTACACAAATCTGATTACAACACTCCAAACTAAAAAATCCCAGAGAGCAAGAGAAGTGAGTTCAAAGATAGTTGGCTGCATTATTAATCGATGAGTATTTGGTTGCTCTGAGCTTTGTTTTTAATTCTACTCTCTACCAGCTGTCACCCTCCTTTTTTTTCTGTTAGGTAGATTCAAGCTTCAGAAATGCAAAGTGGACAAGAGCAACAGCATAGCACGTAGGGCATATGCCTTGCATGCAGCTGACCAGGGTTCGGTTTCCTCCTGGATCCCATGGAATACCCCCCGAGCCCCCAGCTTGCCAGGAGTAATATAGGAGCTCAGAGTCAGGAGTAAGCCCTGAGTACCACTACGTGTGGCCCCAACTTCCACCCCGAAATACAAAGTAAGGGGCCTCCAGAGATAGCAGAGCACCAAATGCCTGTCCAGATTCCATCCCCAGCACCACAGTCACCTTGAAGGGCTATCGGATGCTCCAAGCAGTACCTCCCAAGAACCAAGCAAGTGCAACCCCTGAGCACCATCAGCTCTGAGTCCCCCCCAAAGTAAAAGGAAGCCATTACTTTGCAGGTATGGCCACTCCATGGCAGAAAGGGGATAGAAAGAGCAGGATCCCAGGCCAGAAGCAGAATGTCTGAATTTCCTCCCTTCCTTTTGTTAGGGTTCAAGTTGACACCCAAGTGGCTGCTGAGAGTCAGAAACTACCTCTTATCATGCAAGGTGCAAAAGGGAGTTTATTTGACTAATCGATGTCCAAGTCTCATCCAACCAAGGGTGACTTGCCAAGGAGCCCCAGTTAAATATTCCCAGCAGTATAGATTTACAGGCTTCAACCACTCAAGCATTCCATGAGTAGATACAACAAAGCGAGCATTCCATCCACTTGAACAGAAATCACATCCAAAATCACATCAGAATAGTTGCCCTATCTACAACAAGCTTTA
>PVKC010027320.1:0-15784 GCA_004027635.1 Crocidura indochinensis | reverse complement strand
ACAACAATGACCTGCTCTACAGGACATGGTTCTCTCTATTGCCCCTTCAGTGTGAGGTGAGCATCAGAGAGGATGCTCTGCACCATCCTGACTGCAATATGGGATATGTATACCCCAGGATCTTTAATACAGAAGCATGATACCAATAACAGAAACTATGTGAGGAATGGAGGTGTATTGCCACTACAGACGATGACTTGGATTGGACAAACTAGTTTGCCTGGAGCCTAGAGACGGTCCTGTGCCAGGAAACTTCAGGAGTAGGGTCTCCTTGTATTTAGACCATAATTTTTCTATCCACGCCCCTTATATTTTGGTGGGCCTATGCAAACAAATGCCATTCTAACACCGTTTTTTACTATGTTCCCTTGACTCCAATCCTAAGAAAAACAATCCACTGAAACATTGGGGTTAACTTAAACTAGTATACATATGCATGGAACTAGATAAATGTACTTTGCCCTCAATGCTTAAGGAGTCACATAAGTCTAATGTATTTAGATTATATTGTGTGCTGCTAAGAAATAGTATGTACTACAACTGGGGATTTGAGGGACAAAGTAATTGTATTGTACATGGGTTCGCCTTTGTTTTTCTTAATGCCCTTTGGCTGAAAGTTCAAGGCTGGGATATCATCGATGGGACTACTGAGAATTCTGTTTATGGGTGATGGTGCTTCCACTGTAACTTTACCCTGCCCTCTTTCTTTGCATCTTTGTTATCATATTAAAATAAAAATTTTTCAACAATAAAAATGAAAAAAAAATAATAAAACAATTCTATTCACAATTGTGCCTCAGAAAATCAAGTACCTTGGTTAAAATATGTATACAATGAAAACAATAAAACACTACTTCAAGAATAAATGCAAAAACAGGAAATGGAGACATGTACCCTGCTCAAGGATTCAAAGTTTTAATTTTAAAATGGCAATACTTCCCAAGATATTTTACAGATTTAATGCAATCCCCATAAGAATATCCAAGACATTTTTCAAAGAAGTGGATCAAACTTGAAATTCACTTGGAGCAAATTTTTGGGAAAAGAAGGTGGGAGGTATCACTTTTCCCAACTGTACTGTAAAGCAGTAGTCATTTAAAACAGCATAGTATGGGACCAAAGACAGATCAGTAGGATAGACTTGAATATAATGAGACTGACCACCAGGTATACTATCGATCAATCTTAGATAAAAATATAAGAAATACAAACAGTAGCAAGGAAAACCTCTTCTACAAGTGACATTAGGAAAATTAGTCAACTACACGCAATGGAGAAATTTTAAAACCATTATTAGGGAATATATTAATTGGAGCAACCAATCAGGCTAAGGAGGAACAAATCCATCTGTCCCCCTGTTTCTTTCAATGTTATTAAGGAACTAGTTGTTATGATCTGTTCTACCAATATTGGCCAATAGATTTATTTAAATATATACATCAGTGCATATCAGAGTTATTGGTATTAATACTATATGGAGTCTTCTTTCATTATCCAAACTTCCAAGGGTATTGATCAGATTCTTTCACTTTATAATGTATGTATATATTTTATTTATATATTTATTTATGTATTTTATTTTATGTATCTTCAGTCATCTCTGCTTAGATCTCTAATCTCACTTAGATTCACAGACCCACAGATCTTCCCAAGCACAAGAGACTAAGGTGAATGGGAAAAGACTTTGAGACAATGGTAGGTGAAAGCAGACATTCTGGTGGAGGATGTGCTATTGGATCACATCATTGTGTATGAAGCCTTACATTTATATGTCTTTAATAAGTTCATGCTCAATGAATTTTACAGTACTCTGCATCCCAACAGCAATTGTTGTGTCCTTTTCTGAAAATACATCTTTCATGTTATTCAAACGGGCTTCATCTGGTGTTCTTAAAAGTCAGTTCTTTCTTATATGACCCAAATGTAACATTATTAAATATTAATTTAAAACTCATTCCTTTTAAATCAACAAATCTAAGTATTAACTAGACTAAGCAATGAGATACTCGTGTATTTCTTTGAACTTTATGTCTGGATATGTTTGTGAAGTTTGTTTTTTAAGAGTTTAGCATTTGGGTCTGTAAACAGAGTAAATTACATTGTACCCAAAAGTGTGAAAGTTTTATCCAATCCATATGGGAACTATATAAGTGGAAAATGAGGAGGAAGTAGGAATCTTTATATGACTTTTAGAGCTGTACAACTGCACTCAAAGACACTCCATATTGTCACTCCAGAAGCTTTCTCCCCCAGAAAATCAAGATTTTGACTTTTCCTAATATATCTTCTTTTCTTAATGAATGAGGAGGGTTTTAGATGGTCTTTTATTTTTTATTTTTTTACATTTTTATTGTGGTAAAAGTGAATTACAAATCTTTTGCAGTAATATTTAAGGCAATAGTTGTATGATGAGAGGCATTCCCACCACCAATGTTGTTCTCCCTCCATCCCTATTCCCATCCCGCATCTCCCTCCTTTACCCCCTTAATGCTAGATGGTTTTTTATTGACATTTTTTACCTTTTCCTAGAGTCAGGAAGCTCTAAGCTTTTATGGAAAAAAATCATAATTGTGGTGTTTCAGAGGGCTAAGTGCTTAAAAAAGCATGATTTTAATACTAAAACTGTTACTTGGAGTATAATCAGCATCGCACTGATGGTCTTGCTGGGTTTAACCTTGGAGACCTTTGTGGAAAGAACTTAACACTGGGGTTGGGATTGGTGCTGGAACATTGTATGCATGAAACTTTATTATGAACAACTTTTAAATAAAGATTGTCAATTGTTGCTAACAGCTACAAAAAAATAAATAAAATAAAAAAAAAACAAATTTTAAACCTCTGAGGAATTTGGCACTTGAATTTAGAACTTCTTACCAGGACAAGCATTCCCAGACAGGGTAAGTACTCTATCTATATCAGTATGATACCTCTTTTTTCTCTCTCTCCCTGCTCGTACTCTTGCACACACACACACACACACACACACACACACACACACACACACACGCAAACACATTTATCTGTATAGCTATTTTCCTGCCAATCATAATCAAAAAAGACACAGTCTAGAAGTCATAATACTTAATGTTGTAATCTTTAAAAATCAAAATTCCTAAATTCTAACCAGCAATTCAAAAGATCAAAACCTTAAAGTCAAAAAGAAAGTAGAAATACAGACAAGCAATACAAAAAAATAAAATAAATAAATAAAAACCTTCTCTGTCAGAGTTTTCAATCAAGTCCTGACTTTTGTCCCATCACACATACTGCCATACTTGCCTTCCTAAACTGCATTTCCTCAGAGGATAAAATAATTTAACATGCCTAGCAACATTTTCAGCCGGAGAGACTTGGATTTAGAATGTTATAAAACAGATTAAACAATCAATTATGCTTGGTTGGGGATTTAACTTTTGAAGTAGATAGACTTCTATCCACCACTAAATCTACCAAAATAATAGTGCATTGTTCACTTTGGATAATAGATAACATTTTAAAACAGTCCTTATTTTTTAATCAATGATGTGCAATTCATGATCCTATTGTATCAGAAAATTTTAGAATTTAACTGCCCATTTATGTATTAATAACTGGAAAAAGGCAAAGCACTTTAGAAGCACGTGTTTGAAGATTTTTGTGGGCTTTTAAGAAGAAAAGGAATTGCAACTGAATCCACAAACCATAAAGACATATTTGAAACTAGATTTAATAAAGTCTTCTACTTGAGATATAGTATGGGGCTAGGGTGCATTTCTCTTATGCAGTTACCCCTTTTTTGATCTGAAGAATCAGAGTTCTCCAAGAATTAGGTATAGTTTTGGATACTTTCTCCAAACAATACAGAGATTGGCCTTGGATGCCTCACTTCTGACCAGGGCAGCCCTGGTAACCCCCAGGTACTATAGGGTCCAAACAGCACCATATCCTTAAGTGCACAATTAAATAATCATTCGGGTTGACCAAGTGCTGGGAGAAAGAGCCAGGCTTCCTGATTGTTGTTTATGAGACCTGCCTTCTACATAAAATCATGTTCTTTTTAATAAATTGAATTGCAAAATGATAGCATTAGAAGTTATGTGTTTTTGTTGTTGTTGTTGTTGTTGTTGTTGTTGTTTTGCTTGTTGGTTTGGAGGCCACACCTTTAATATTTGGAGATATTCCTAGTTCTGTGCTCAGATGTTACTACTGGGAGGAACTTGGGTACTTTATAGTGCCAGGGTTTGAACAAAGATCTGCCACTGTAGAAGACACTGGTGACACTGGTGATTTTGGATCTAGGCAAATAGAGCGCCTACAGATTCCATACAATGTGTGAACCACATCAGAGGGTAGAGGGAATAACTCTCCTTATATTTGGTGAGAGTGGGATATTTATAGGGTGTCTGCTTTGTGTGTTTTGGGGGAAAACAAGATATGGGCTCTGCTTAGGGTATCACAGGATATTTGCTCTGCATGTTTAACTACATGCCACATACTTAACTCTGGGTACTATAACTTTGGCCCCAATTCTGAATTCTATGTAAACAATTTTTTTTGTGTGGTTTTTGGTTCACACCCAGCAGTGCTCAGGGGTTACTCCTGGCTCCATGCTCAGAAATTGCTCCTGGCAGGCACGGGGGACCATATGGGGCACCGGGATTCCAACCGATGACCTTTTGCATGAAAGGCAAACGCCTTACCTCCATACTATCTCCCGGCCCCGATTTTTAAAAATAAAAGGGGAGGCAAACACAGATGTGTTCAGACTGAATCCTACATCTAACATCAGAGATCACATCTGGTAGTGCTCAAGGAAACATATAGGACCAGGGTACTTGGGATTGAACATGGGTTGACCACAGCAAGTGCCTTACCTACTTTAATATTGATCAGGCCCCAAGAATTTTAATTAGTTTTGAAGAGTTGTATTTTCTAATTATATATCTTCAGAGTTTGCGGATTTCTGAATATTAAAACAGAAATTTCTTACACAATTTCTGTATTTAAGATTATGATGCTTAAATGGTGTCGTTCCAGATTATGACTCAAACTCTCCTCCTTCCTTCCTTCCTTTTTTCTTTCCTTCCTTTTTCCCTATCTTTCCTTACTTTCAGGGCATGCCTGTTTTTTTTTTTGGGGGGGGGCTCAGTCCACCAGATGTATCCTCAGATTTTCCTGGTGGGTAGAACTAATTTAACCCCCATGAGGTTCCTCAAAAGTTCCGCTGTGGATGCCGTTATCCCCTGTGTGGATGGTTGAGGAATTTCCAAAGAGACACCTGGCATTACATTTTCAGCCAGTATTTGACTATCTCTCCTTTGTATATATCAGGCAAAATAATAGACTCTATCAAATAATTTGGCCCAGAAATTCCAGCACCAAAGTTTATTTGAGAGCCCCTTTTCTGGATATAGTCAGCCCTAAAAGCAAAGACAATTTTTCTCTCCTTTTCAAATATGTCCTTTGCAGCTGCAGTTTCTGGTAATCAAGGGTATAACCAGAATACAGATTTTGACTTTTGACCCTCCCTTAGAAATAGGGAAGCTCATTCTTGGGGATTTGGTACCTCCCTTCATTTAACCTCTAACACAATAGAGTCCAGACTAGAAAGACCAAGTTTCTAGATATTTCCTACTTCCTCCTAATCCTGATTTTTGCATTTAAAGTAAACTTGCAAGGAGCAGAGGAGCTGTGACCTTCTCTCTTGTAACTTAGAATTTTTAGTCACACCCATAGCTTAGGCATTGTTATTGTTATACTAGGCTTTGTGATTACAAGTATTCTTCAACTGTGGCTAATTTTACCCTATAAATTCCCCTACTAAAAAATTAAACTTCTCGCACTCCTGCCAGAAATCAATTAAAAAGTGCTACATTCTCCGTGTGCTTTCATTTATTTCATATTTCATATTTTGGCCGTTCATGCTCCCGCTTTCCTATCGTGTAGTTTTATGACCCATGAGAATTGCTGAGACGCAAGAAGTCTACAGCACCTTACATCATTTCTTCCTTCTTCCCTTTCTTCTTTTCTTCCTTTTTTCTTTCCTTCTATCATACCTTCTTACCTTCCTTTTCCCTTTCTTTCTTCCTTACTTTCTTTTTCTTCTTTCCTTTCTTCCTTCTTTCTTTTCTTCTATCCTTCCTTCTTTTTTCTTTTTTCTTCCTTACTCCTTTCCTCCCTCCATCCCTATTTTATTCCCTCCCTTTATATTTTCCTTTCTTCCTTCATCTCTTTCTTCCTTCCATCCTCCCTTTCTTCCTCCCTTTCTCCCTTTCTTCCTTCCTTTTTCTTTTTTCTCTTCTTCCTTCTTTTCTTCTTTCCTTTCTTTCTTCTTTCTTTTCTTCTATCTTCCGCCCTTCCTTCTTTTTTCTTCCTTACTCCTTTTCTTTCTTCCTCCCTCCCTCCCTCCCTTCCTATATACCTCCCTCCCTTTATTTATTCCTTCCTTCATGTCTTTCTTCCTTTCATTCTTCCTTTCCTTTGTTTTTTATCTCCTTCTTTCTTAATAATGTATATTTGTTTGGTTAGAAATTACATTTGTATGTATCACTATCTTAATGCACTTTTTAATTGATTTTAGATAGTGTACATCTATGCCTTTTGTCCCTTTGAACTATTCTAGTAGCTCATTTTATTTCACAAACCTCTGGCTGTGTGTTCATTTTCATTTTACACTCCTTCTAGAAGTCCTAATTAATTTTTCATGTTTTATATACAAATTATATATTGATGTTTCTGTGTGGATGATTCTATATCTGTATCTATATCTGTTTCTCTAATCCCAACCACTCAAATCTCTATGAAGCTTTTCCCCATGATATCCCTATGCCATACATGGTGAACTATCTGCTATGATGCTCAAATTTTTTACCTTATCTTGATTTTCTTATACCTTAAAATAATTCTGATCTTCTAGCAGTGATTTTAATTCTACACCTAAAATATTCTACCTCTAAAATATTGCAAATTTGGATTGGAGAGTTAAAATGGTAGTTAATGTAGATACTTTGCAAGCATTCAACCTGCCCACCACCACATATGATCTCCGGAGCCCATCAGTAGTAATTCTTGAGAGCAGAACCAGGTATGAGTTCTGAGTGTAGATCTCAAAATAAATTTCAGAATGATAGCACTCCGATTGGGCATTTGCCTTGCACACAGCCAACCCAGGATGGACCCAATTTTGATCCCCAGGATCTTATATGGTCCCTGAACCTTCCAGGTGTGATTTCTGAGTACTACCAGGTATGATCCAAAAGCAAAAATGCCTGTCTCAAATAGAGATAGGAGGTGGGGGAGAAGCAAAATGGGGAATATTGCACTCATGGGGGGAGTTGTTCTTCTTTATAACTAAAATCCAACTACAAACTTGTTTGTAATCATGGTGCTTAAATAAAGATATTAATTTAAAAACATTCCCACGGACCCTGTCACCCTTTGGAACTCTGAGATAAGCACTCAAACACTAAAGAATAAAGAAACCTCAAAATAAATAAAACATTCAATATTATTAAATTTTTGTTGACTTCACTATCTCAATTTGTATGTAATAATCTATATTCTAATGACTGTAAAAACTTTATAAAACTTTAACACTTGTAATGCTTCGATTTCTCACAAGAAAACTTTGTTTTTCAAGACATAATCATATAATGTAACTTCCCTATATAAGCCCAGTCAATAATGGTTTAATAAATTTAGGATAATATATGAACTTTTTACCCCGATTTGAACCCTATATGCCCTTGCCTCTTAATTTATCCTCTATTTCTCCAGTCTAAACAGAGATCTTTTCTGCCCCTTTAAACTTTTAAGTTTATTATATTCCCAGAATCTTTACTCTTTAATTCCTCTACTATTCCTCTCACATGTGATCATCAATGCACTCTAATCAGCTTCTAAGAGTTCCTACTAAAGAATCCTTAACCATTACATCATCTCCACCTGTTATATGAAACACATCAACATATTTTAGTACCATTCAGGATTTATGGCAAATCGGAAAGGTAGCTCAATAGGTAAAAAGCATGCATCCAGAAGATCTGGGGTTGAATTCCCAGCACCAAATTGGCTCCAAAATATTGACAGAATAGAAGAATAGAACCATTAGAATAGAAGAAGAGAATAGAATTGACTCCAAGAATAGAACCATTAGTTTTTTTCGCAAGAACCACCTAGTAGAGCTCCAAAACACCCCAAAAAGTTACAATTGGAGGCTGGAGTGATAGCACAGTGGTAAGGCAATTGTCTTGCATGTGGCAAACCCCAGATGGAACTAGATTTAATCCCTGGCACCCCAGATGGTTCCTCTAGCCTGCCAGGAGTGATTTCTGAGCACAGAGCTAGGAGTAACCCCTGAGCGCCACTGGGTGTGGCCAAAAAAGTAAACAAAAATTTTAAATTGTATATTCTGAATTTATTTTTATTAAAATGATATGGGAGCTGGAGAGATAGCCTGGAGGAAAGGCATTTACCATGCATGCAGAAGGTCAGTGGTTCGAATCTCAGTGTCTTATATAGTTCCCAAAGACTGCCAGGAGCTATTTCTGAGCATAGAGCTAGGAGTAACCCCTGAGCACTACCCCAAAACCAAAAACAACACCAAAAAACTCTGATATGAAATTAATTTGCTATTACCTATTTATACTAGACTATAAGATATTTGAGACCACAGATATTGGTGTCTCATTGGTCAATATCTCCTATTGCCTAGAATAAGAGATGGTGCAAAATTTATTAATAAGACAATAAGCTAGACAGTAAGTCTATCTGGGTTAAGAAGTCAATCTTATTTACTTGAAGATATCTCTACTCCTCTTAAGAGCCATGTAAGAAGTTTTTTGAAAAGTTTAATGGGCATTCACATGAAGCTTAGTCTTTGATATACTGATTGCCATCTTCTGAACTCTATACTTTTAAAAAAGTCCCTAGGACATATCTGAAGCAGTCTATGTGACTGGCAAAATATAGCAGCAGTATTATCATGTGACTTGTAAGACCAGTGACACAAGATATTGCTACTCCCACCTTGGATCATTCACTCTGTAGAAAAGGCAATTATCATGTCATGAAAATCCATAGCAATCTTCTGGAGAAGTCTTGGTGTTAAGAAACTGAGTTTTCTGATCCACATCCAGCAATAATTTATTAGGCTTAGAAATGAACCAGAGAAAAGAGTCTCTGCTCCGATTCACCCTTCCTTTGACTATAGCTCTGGACATCTTGACCACAGATTCATGGGAGACCACCCAGCTAGGATGCTTTTAAGTTCCTGATCAACAGATATTATAAGCTTTGAAGTTAATTATAACACAGCAATCAGTAATTAGTACAACTGATCTATGGTGATATGTTCACTTCCCAAGTCCCTAAATTTCTTTGAAGATGAAGAAATAATATGCAAAATAATAACCTTTTTGATCTGGGACCTCTTTCCTCCCCTACTTGGCTCACTGCTACTTGTCAAATGTTAGTGTTTCTTGAACAACTTCTACCTTGGTGAGTCTAGATATTGTAATTGAAAGACAAAAAATTTTCATTTGCATTTATGATAACTTTGTTTTCAACAGTATAAAGACTACAAACTTTCTTAGAAAACAGGAAGGGAAAAATAACGTTAAAATATGGTCAACTTGGGCTCAAGCCAGTGATCTTTCAACACTCTAGCTCACTTTCTTTCTTTACTTCTATGTGTCTTTGTTTCTATGTTTCTTAGTTTGCTTGCCTGTGCTCTATTTCTCAAACAGATACTTCTCCTTTCTCTCCCTTCACATCTTTTTGTTTCAAGAAAACCTGCTTTACTACCCCCACAAAATTTTCCAGAATGCTCAACTTAATAGATATAAAATAAAGATAAAGAAATAATATTCATCTTACAGGGGTTTTGAAAGAAAGAAATGAAAGTATGGATAGAAAGTGCTTCCATGATGATTGATCTGCAGTTGATGCTAAATAAATATTGACAGTTGTTGACTCCATTTTAACCAAACTTTAGCTGTATTTGAAAATGTTTTCACCCAGTAAAATAGATTAGTGAAAATAGTATATTAGAAATTTCTAACACTGCACAATAGCTGATCTGTATGAAAAATATTTTCTAAATCCTGTTATCATAAATTGAAAATAGACTTTTTAATGCATACATTTTTAAGGAAAAAATTAGGTTGGAAATTAACCAAAGGCCATTTATCTAAATTGTAATAAGAGATTGTCATCTTAACATATTGAAAAATAGAGAAGGATGAACAAGAGACTTGAAATGTAGTGCGAAAGGAAAAGCAGCAAGAGATTGACTTGAATGTCATTATCTTATTGCCTTTTGGAACTAAAAATGTATTGTTTCTCACATAAAGCAAAGCACTGAAAACTATTTGGCAGCAAGGTTATTATTTCACATATAATTACATCTCATACAGAGGTACATTGGCAGACATGTGGTGGCTAAATTGTCCATTTTCAACTAAAAAAAAGAAATGTAGCTCTTTTTTCACTTACATCAGTCAAAAAGATAGTCGCCCACAGGAAGAGATAAAGACTTATTTGACACTAGATCTATATCCAATGATTTTAGTTATCACTTGAAATTAGTGAGAATTTTGAAATAGGCTTAAGATTCTTTGAAGAGCAATTTGATACTGTAGTAAAATAGATCAAGTGAAAAGTGAAAAAGCAGTATTTTCATTTCTTGAGTCTGCTTGTATTTCTAAATAGGATTTCTTAAACAGAGGATTTCTAAAAGGATTTCTCAGTGACTTTTAACCCCTCAAAACGCAGATATATTAATTTATCATTTAAAAAATAAATTAATCATCTAATTAAATGATCTTTTCTATAAATCAATTCTAAAAATCTCAGTCAATGAATCTGCTTAAACATTATCAAAGATGCCAACAATTTTATTATTTATAAAGTCAGACATCTAAATTCTAACACTATAAGCTGTCTGTTCTTAATATTTATTAAATTATCAGAAGAATTTTGATCATTATAGTTTCAGATAAGTATTATGTTCTGATACCTATAAATATTTACTTAGTAAATCTGTGGGAAATGTTATCAAGAAACTCATGTTTATGAAAAAACATGGTTAAGTTAAACTTGGTTTAACTTAAGTAAAAGTAATATTTTAGTTATAAAATTGTTACAGTAAGATGCAGTTTGAAATACATAGAAAAACATTTTCCTCTACTTTTATTTGTTTGTTTTTGGTTTTTGGGTCAAACCTAGCAGTGCTCAGGGTTTACTGCTGCCTCTATGCTCAGAAATCTTTCCTGGCAGGCTTCAGGGACCATATGGGTTGCCAGGATTCTAACCACCGACCTTCTGCATAAAAGGAAAACAGCTTACATTCATGCTATCTCTTCGGCTCCATTTTCCTCTACTTTTGACATTCAGAGCATAAAAAGATGGAGATCCTGGGAAGAATGAGAAGAAAGAACATAAAAGGTCACACATGAAGGCAGCCCTCACAAATGCCTAAACTTTTGTAAGGTCAATAAATTCATGAAATGTTAAGTGGAAATATGTGTATATATGTGTGCCCACATGTGTGTAATAGAAAGTAATAGTCCAGACATTAAGCATGTAAACATAAGTAGGACTGTCTTTATGCTGGCTCTCCTTAAATATTACCATCATTTCCTCTGAAAATCTCCATAAGTTCTCTAAAAATGTTCAACTACTATGTTTTAATTTTCCATGTGATTCACTTTTTATTGATTCAATGTTCAGATTCAAAGTACAGAACTCAAGCTTACCTCACTTCCTCCATCTCATGGAGAGTATACACAACTCAGTTGTTTTGTTTTTGTTTGTTTGTTTGTTTGTTTTTGGGTCACACCCGGCAGTGCTCAGGGGTTACTCCTGGCTCCATGCTCAGAAATTGCTCCTGGCAGACACGAGGGACCATATGGGGCACCAGGATTCGAACCAATGACCTTCTGCATGAAAGGCAAACGCCTTACCTCCATGCCCTCTCCCGGGCCCCACACAACTCAGTTGTAAAGCATAGATACTTTTCCTGATTTCTGGTGTCTAGTAAGTACATATGTAGAGCATATCGGTTTAGTTAGATTAAATGATTGTCTAGGGGAATTTATGAGTTAAATTTCTGAACCACACAGAAAATATAAGATACCTTTGACAGCAGTGAAACTTCATCAGCTATATTCTATCTAATCATTTTGACACTTACTCGGAGAGCTTTCATCTCTTCCTTATCTTTAACTTTTTGTACTTTCACCAGTAGATTCATTAAAAGAAATTATGTGGATAACTTATATTTTTTATTTGAGTCTTCTTAAAAATTCTATAATAGAAACATTTAATTCTAATCCAACTCTATAATAGAAACAAACAAATGAAATTACTTATTTAGAGGAATGAATAGGTTGTGATGCAATAGAGTACAACTTTTTCACTCTTTTTTTTTTTTTTTTTTTTTTTTTTTTGGCCATATGGGGCACCGGGATTCAAACCAATGACCTTTTCCATGAAAGGCCTTACCTCCATGCTATCATGCTATCTCCCGGGCCCCAACTTTTTCACTCTTAAGTATATATTATATGCAACTTTGATAAGGTCAGGATTTTTAGAATTTTTCCTCCAGTTAATATTCTTGCAAGGTTTCAAACTTAAATGATTTTTTTTACTAAGGAATTAACAAATGTGAGAAATATATTGAGTCTAGAAAAAATCTCAAGAATGTAGTAATTTTTTCTAGTACTGCTTAATTTTGCTACTTACTAAAGTTTAATTGATTTTTACAATGCACTGTACTCACATTTATAAAATGGAGTTGAAATGGTTATATTCTGTGCATGTATGATATTTTTATTTTATATATTCTGAAATATATGTGATTATTTTGAAAATGGATAAATCTCGTAAAGCTTTAAGTAAGCCATTAATATCTGTCTTTAATATCACAAATAAGGTGGTCAGAAGGGCATATGAAAGGTATAATGAATCTTTATCTTTTGAGAATAAGGTATTTTTTAAAATAGCAAAATAGGAAGAGAAATTACTGGAACCTTGTATATAATGTATAAGTTTTAATAAGCATGAAATCATAATAATTTCCATTACAAAAAACCAATACACTTACAAATAAAATTGTACACATGTATATTCTTCACTAGAAGAGAAAATAACTAGTTTTCTTTTAAAATGTAAAGCCCAAATTTAATTCTCTAAAGTATGATAAATATATTAAGATAATGTAAAAACTTTTTATAATCTTGTTTTATATTTCTAAGCTTTTTATTCAATATCAGTAGCATTTTACGAGTGACATAAATTTGAATGACCTTTTCTTTACTTCTTCCTTGTTATTTCTTACCTTGCTAGGTAATCAAGAAGGACAGAGCTAAAATATTAACCTCTTCATCCTGAGCATATATGTCTCTGTGATCTAAAAAAAAGCTGGGGGTGGAACCCATCCACAATTACTCTTGGATGATGGTGTCTTTATTGGCCGCTGACCTTGTGATGAGTTACACAAGTTATTAGAAAGTTCTCAGTTGCCCAATCCCTATTTTATTGAAGGAAGATATAAATCATTTGAACCTCATGAATTTCTCATATTTTCAAAATGTACTTCTAAATGTTCCACAGAGGATTTAGTATGACCATTTATTTTCCCAATTTTAAAAAAATTAATTTTTCAGCTTTTACCATTGTCACCAAGGAGGCTGATGATTGAAGTGACCTGACACACAGTGACCTGAGGATCCAAGGTAGATGTCAACAGAAAGCCTACAGAAAAGCAGATAGTGTCCATCACTCCCATTTTCTGGTTGTTTTCATTACTTCTATTACCTTATGCTTGAAGCAACAATCAAGGTAGATTGCGTTGTTCTGTTCCATTAGGAACTGAAGCATATAATAAATCAAATTTCATAATGACATTTCTTGTTTTGGTGGCATGATAAGTTGCTTCTTGACTGAAATTCAAATGAATAGTACAGAATCTTGAATTTTGTAAGTATAACTCTCCATATTCTCTTCGATCGAAACTTTAGTATATGATATCTGGGGAAAATTATTGGGAAAAGTGAAGATAAAGAGAATGCAAACTCAGAAACAACAAGCAATCTCACTGGGTGAATATCATAGCTTGGAAATCAAAATCTATTCTCAGGTAGGTAGTATGCAAAATAAAAATGAAACAAATGCAAAAGTCAATCTTTTAAATCTTTTAAAATCTTTTAATGTAAATTCCAAGTTCATTACTTAATAACATCACATAAGGCATATCACATTGATTCTTACATGTCAGCAAATGTAAATTTACCAAGCTTCAAGTAATTACATGTTTTAACATGGAAATGCAACTAATTTAAAATTTAGAAAGTACTAGAAAGGAGATGAATACTGTTATTTTTATTACAATTAGATGAATGAAAAACTGAGGCAAAAGTGTGAATATTCTCAAAAGACAGTCTAACTTGATACCCAGACTAAGTCTAATTTACACCCATGCAATTAAGTGTTTAATTAGATATTTTGTCAGAATAAAATTTAAAAGATAGTATTTAATATCTCAGAGAATAAAGGACCAATGATAGTTTTTGAGAAAAGAAATGACTTAAGTAGTACTTTATAAAGATAGCTAATATCAGTATATGCACCAGATTTAGATGGTAAATCTTGTAATCAAAGGGACTAGTTAAGTGATGACAATCACTTAAGATAATATAGAAATGGGACAATACAATTGTGAAGAAAAATGAGTAACAGCTATTGGTTCTGGACTGATGATCTCTTAATCTAAAACAAAATTAATGATTTATCTAAACTTCATAGGATGTCAAGATACTACTGTCACCTAGTCTGTTTTGTCTTTGTGAATTAAATTGTTTTCTTGCCATAAATAACAAACATATGAAGTTTATAATTTTATTTCACAAAAATAAGAACACATGACTAGTCATCTAAGGAATTATTTTTAAGAATTAACTACTATGTAAAAAAATTAAAAACCTCTCTATCAAACGCACTAGTAAATATTTTTCAAAAGTCTTTACAAAGATTCTCTTTAAAAATGTCAACACCAGACTGTGCAAAAGCAAGGTTCCCTATTCGTGATATTAGGCTGGGAATCTCTGCGAATCCACGCCTGCCTAGTGAGGCCAATTGCAAAGAACTGTGAGTCCTGTCTTCTCTTTGTGTTTATCTTTCGTTTGCTGTCCTTCGGACCTCATGGGAGTGAGTCATATTGGCTCAAAAAAAAAAAAAAAAAACACTCTTCCTAAAGTAATAACAACATCGTAACAAGAAGAGAAAAAATCACACTAAGGACTGTGCTGGACAACTGAAGCCCAACATTTCTCTCTGGACTCTCCTCCCTGCTGTGTGCCTAGGCCCAAGAATTGATCCGTTGAGAGGCCTCATCCACGGAGGACAATCGACACACCCAGAAAGGGCGGAACCAGAGGAGTGTGGCTACCCACATCATTTAGGCAATGAACACTATCACAACACATAGAAAAACACACAATACAAGTGTGACAATGGGCAAACAACGCAGGTCAGCGTCAGACATAGAGAACGAAGATGACAATTCTGATGACCAGACAACGACCAACGAACTAATCAATCTCTCACATAAGGACTTTAGAAAAGCAATATGGAAGATGCTCAAAGAACTCAAAGAAACCATGGACCGACTTGAACAGAACACCAATAAGAATCAAGAAAATATGATGACAGAAATCACAAAACTCCAAACTGAAATAACATGTCAACTAACAGGCCTGAAAAACTCAGTAAATGAACTGAATGGAAAAATGGATAACCTCAACAC
>PVKC010027319.1:0-15852 GCA_004027635.1 Crocidura indochinensis | reverse complement strand
TTTTTATGTGTCTTTTAAACATCTGTATTTATTCTTTAAAGATTCTATTCCTCTCTTCTCCCCCTTTTTTATGGGTCTGGATGTTTATTATTGTTGAGCTCTACCAGTATCTTACACATCTTACATAGTAACCTCTTATCAGATGGGTATTAAGTGAATAATTTCTTCCATTCCATGCATAATCTTTGCATCCTGATTCTCATTTCTATTGAGGTTCAGAAGCTTCTTTATTTAATGCAGTCCCATGTGTTCATTTTTGCTTTCACTTGCTTTATCAGTGGTTTTTCATCTTTGAAGATGCCTTCATCTTCAATGTCATGGAGAATTCTGCCTATATATATTTGCCTATGTTTTCAGGTTTGATATCAAAGTCTTTAATCCATTTTCATTTGACTTTTGTACATGGTGTTAGAAAGAAGTCTGAGATCAGTTTCTTACATGTAGTTGACCAGTTTTTCCAAAACCAGGTGTTGAAGAGTCTTTCTGTGCTTCACTTCACGTTTTTTTTTTAAATAAAAAATCAACTTATTATTTAGCAGGGGGTCTGCCTCAGGATATTCAGTTATTTTTGTTTGTTTGTTTGCTTTTTGGGCCACATCACGTTTTTTTTTTAAATAAAAAATCAACTTATTATTTAGCAGGGGGTCTGCCTCAGGATATTCAGTTATTTTTGTTTGTTTGTTTGCTTTTTGGGCCACATCTGGTGATACTCAGGGGTTAATCCTGGCTGTGCACTCAGAAACTGCTCCTGGCTTGGGAGACCATGTGGGATGCTGGGGGATTGAACCGAGGTTCGTTCTAAGTTAGAGCATGCAAGGCAGATACCCTAACGCCTGCACCACCCCTCTAGCCCCAAGATATTCAGTTTTATTCCACTGATCTGAGAGTCTGTCTCTAATCCAATTCCTTGCCATTTTAATTATCACCTCTTTGTAGTATGTTATATATTGATTTGTCTGAGTCCTTTAAGATGATTATTTCCTATAGAGAGTGAAATCTTGATATTTTTAGGAGTTTCAGATCCCTCTGGGAGAAAGGAAGCAAGAGATGATAGAAAATTGGGAGGTGTGTGTCAATGAAAAGGCAAGACCATTATGAGTAGACAGGGAAATACATGAAAATATTTAAATAGGAGGATTTCCTCTCTCCATGTGTAGTTGCGCATATGTGTGTGGTTTACCCTCATCTAGGGTAATGTAAAAAGAAATTTAGTTAAGAGTAAAATATGAGTTGGACTTTGCACATGACTGACCTGGGTTCAATCCCCAGAATCCCATATGGTTCACCCAGCCTACCAGGAGGCTGGGTGGACTAATTTCTTAAAAAAATTTTTTTTTATTAAGAGCATTGTGAATTACAAATCTTTCACAGTTGCATTTCAAGCATACAATGACAGTGAATTAGGTTCATTCCCACCACCACTGTTGCAACCTCCATTCACCATAGTTCCCAGCATGTATCCCATTCCCATATCTCCACCCTTAGCCTCCTGGACTGCTAGTGTAACAGATCCATTTTGTGTTTAGCTTGTTATAGTTTAGGTCTCTTGATTCTATTATTGTTGACTTTGGCTTGTTAGGTCTGACCTTTGTTTTTTTTTTTTTTTTTTTACTCAATGAACCCGAGACCTCTTGGCCTGGGTCCCATCTGCTTTATTTCTTTTCTTAATTTGTAAGAAGATGTAGAAATATGAGGTGTTCTAGGGTCTGGTGTAATAGCACAACAGTAGGGTGTTTGTCTTGCATGTGACTGACCTGGGATGGACCCAGGTTTGATCCCTAGTATCCCATATAGTCCCCCGAGCCTGCCAGGCACAATTTCTGTGTGCAGAGCCAGGAGTAACCGCTGAGCGCTGCCAGGTGTGGCCTAAAAACCAAAAATAAACATTTATGTTCTAAGGTTCTATGAAAGAGGTGGGAGGCCCTATCTAGAAGATATGAATAAAATTAAAAGAAGAAAAAAATGGGGGACAGATTTGGCAAGTTATTTTTTGAAGAGTGGACCAATTTCTGAGCGCAGAGCCAGGAATAACTCTTGAACATTGCTGGGTGTGGCACCAAAACAAAACAAACAAAACCCCCCCACAAAATTGTGTTGGAATCAGGAAGAGTTCAAAAAACTTTAACATCCTTAAAACTGACAATCATTAATATAGATTGAGTCAGCTGGTCTCTGTTGATTCTCTCTATGACTGCTAAACTCTATTAATAGTACAGCTGTTGTGACTAGGAAGGGATATAGACTTTGAGGTTCTTTTCTAGAATTGAGCACATGGGGGGGGGGACTAGGAAAAAAAAGAATTGGGCATATAGGTATTGATTTGAAAGAACCAGATGGTTCAAGGGAGTGTCTAACTTTATACTATTGGGTACCAGGTTTCCATCTAAATTTGATCTCTGGTTACCAGCTTTCCTGTTGAGCTTGGATTGAGAATAGCCTCTCATTTACCAACCATCTGGTACCTTTGAGTCTCTTTGGCTGAGTGGTATCCCCAAACATCTTCACACAGAGAAGACAAAACCTCCAAATCTGTATGGTAAATACACTTTTTTCTATCAGGGCCTTTCCAGGCAGACTCCTAGAGAGAAATACATTTTCATTCTGAAAGTGGCCTTGAGATATGCATTATAATTATGTGCGATTTGAAACGGTGATTTCCCTGGAGTAACAACATGTTGAGGTACATTCTATATAGAGTAGTTATGCTATGTTTCTAGATCATTAGTTTCTTGAAAGTTCCTCTGCTAAAAAAGTAGCCTGTAATGCTGATTATCTGTCATCATATACCATGAAATATTCACAAATGTGTGCTTTGTACAACATACTGGTAGTACAAAGTGATAGAGGAAGATGGCAATACTAGTGTAGAGCATATCTAAATATGTATATATTCATTTATTTATTGATTTATTTTTATTTTTTGGGTCACACTTAGGGGCTACTCCTGGCTCCACACTCAGAAATCGCCCCCAGAAGGCTTTGGGGACCATATGGGATGCTGGGATTCAAACCACCGTCCTTCTGCATGCAAGGCAAATGCCTTACCGCTGTGCTATCCCTCCGGCTCCCTATATATATTTAGAGAGAGACAGATAAATAGATAGAAAGAGAGATTTAGGCATACTACCAATTAGGACCATTTCTGAATAGAAGGCTGTCACCAGAGTTTATGACATCTGGCACCCTCCTGTCAAATCTCAAAGCAAACTTTTTTTTTCCTGAATCATTTCTCATCCGTGCTCTGGTCAAAATGAATATCAAAGGCTAATGGGAAGAGAGAAGTCACAAAATGGACCCATATAACCATTGTGTCCGACAATGGTCTGTTTTAGGAATCTAGAATTTCTGGGCTGGGGGTGGATGTGTGAGCTTTAGACCATCACTTCTAAGTACCAGATGGCAGAATTATCTCACTGCACCCTGCTTGGTCCTGGTGCGGGGGTAGAATTGCCCTGTTCTGTTTTCAGCAGGGAGACCTCTGTCTAGCAGAAGGAATAATTATAGTTGAAATAAATGCATGATTATACTTGGGTGGTTATAGTTCAATAGACTCCCGACAGGTCTCTAGCTCAGAGGTCCTGCAACAACCATGCTGGATGGGTAAGCGTGGGATGGTTTAATACTAAATCAGTGATGGACAGACAATTTCCCCTCAGACCCTGGCTCTCTGAGTCTCACATTGGAAATGCCCTGAAGCTATTTGTGAATAGATGTGGGAAGGAAAAAATCTGGTAATACAATTCATGAGAGGTTTTTCAGTAATGGGTTTTCAGCCATTCCTCCAAATATATTTCACATTATCTGGATACTCCCTTTGATATATAATAGGTAAATTTCTAAGGGAGTGAGAGGGAAGGAGAGAGAATATGACTGCAGATGTTTTTTTTGAAGGAAATTGTAAACAAGGCTTGTGAAGAAAGAGCAAGCCTTCCTAAAATATCTAGACCAGTTTCTTTCCACTGTGTGTTGCCTTGTGAAATGGAACTGGGGCTTCAAGAGAAACTTACCACTAGAAAATGAAGACTGGGAGCCAAAGAGATGGCGTAGGGATTAAGGATTAAGGTTAGGCATGAGTCTAACCCAGATTTGATCTCAGACACCACATAGATTCTCCACACTGCTAGTAGTGATGCCTGAGCTTACTGAGTATGGCTCCCAAACCAGCCACTCAACCAACAAAACTACCCAGATTTGGGGTCATCTTCAGAAATAACCATTTAATTAGATAAACATCTCTTATGGCAAATATCTGGCACTGAGATTCCAAGCTTAGTTATCTTACTGACCTCTTTTCAGAAAAAAATCACTCAGCACCCACAGTCTCATTTAAGTAAACAAACGAAAAGAGCTGACCCTCATATAAATTAGGAAACACTGAGCACCTATTTTTATTCTAAGTCACTCACTGTCTTTATTCCATTTATTATTCTTCAGGAATAAAACCCCTAGAATTTAGAGCCATGTAAATGTTGAATACTTAAATGATTAAATTTAGTTTCTTTTTATCTTACTAATCTTGTATTAACTTGTTCAAGTAGTTTCGAACAAATCCCAGCAAGCAAAGTAATATAAAATTACTGCTGCATCCCTGTGCTTGGAATCAGAGTTAAAGATTTTTATTGTCCAACTCCATAAGCTTCTATCATATCCCAGCCCTATTTCCTAGCCTTCACCAAACCTGTAACCAGGACTATAAGTACTGCAAGAATTCTGAGTGCGGTGGGAAATGTAGGCCAGGTACTTGAATCAGGAAACTGCTCTGAAGAGATAAGGTGGGTTGTTTCTGGGCTTGTGTAGTGTGCCCTGTCCACTTTGGATCCAAATTTCTGTGTTCTGGTTTTCGGTGCTTCCTCAAGAGTCCACACTCTTGGTCAGTCTTCAACTTCAGGCTTCCTGCTTGACCCCATCCTGATCCGCAGGCTACAACTTTCCTCAACAGCCTCTGTACTGATGATGCTTCCTGAGTTTAGATCTGTGTGTTTTTGCCTCAGATTTCTTCTTGTCAGAGTCACAGTTGTTTCTTTCTGTACTCCTCAGCTGTGTTCTGCCATTTGTTTTCCTAGCCCAGGGCTTGGCACAAAGTAGGTGCACAGTGATGGAACAAAGAAAGGGACGGGATTGCCTTGCTGTTGGCATCTTTCACCAAGCTGATGACTGACCAACCTCTCCCTTTTCTCCTCTTTCTCCTCCAGAGAGTCTGCTTTTCCTCCCTCATTTTATTTAACTCAGAGATTCCATTTTTTTTTGGTCTCTATAATGTACCTGGTACTACTTCTCTGGAGTCTGTTTGATGAAATAATAAAAGCATAATATGTTTGTTGCTCAGTGGTTTGTTTTTCTATTTTCTTTCTCCAAGCTGCTGCTTTCTGGTTATGGGAGGAATAAAACCACACAGTCAGAAGAAGCACAGGTCAGAGATTTTATCACAAAACCATCCACAGTCCCTAAAACTCACCGTGAGTGATGTGGGCTGTTTTGTGGGACAGATGTTTTCAGATTGGTTTAGAAACTTCTAACATTTGAGCCAGGAAGTGATGGGGTAGCAGACTCTCAGAAAGTCCTGCTCTTTCCCTGTGTCCTGACTCTTGGGATTTGTGGGGACCAACCAGTAAGCTCCAAGGTGAGCAGCAGATTTCACCCACATACCACATATCTTCCACTATGGGGCTGTGCTTTTTTCATCATGGTTTCTTAAGTGTGTGTTGCCTAGGTAGAGAGAGAGAGAGTAGTTGTAAAGTGAGGGAAAGGGTGAAATACTTTGGGGTGTTTGTTTTGCGCAACAAAATGGGCAGTGTGGGATTCTGATAGCTTGGGAACAGAAAGTGAAAAGGTCTTGTTTGTTTTTGAATCTGATCCTGTGTCATTCTTTTGTTTATTTCGAGAGCAAAGAGGTGGAAAATCATGTTCTGCTTTTGTCTTTAACTACAGCCAGCAGTGGTGGGCTCCTGGTAGAGTGCTTGGGTGCACCTTCCAAAGGTCTCTAGGGGACCAGTCAGGGATTAAACCTGAACTTCCTGCATGTAAAGCATGTGCTCCAGTCATTTGAACCATTTCCCTTGTTCTCATTACTTCACTATTGCTCAAATTTGTTCTAAAATGTTTGTGGTGAGAAAAAAATTCGAAGAAAAATACCCAGCCTGTGTTAGCCACTGTGCTTTGTGTGTTCTTAGTCATCACTACTTATTAAATATTGAGTGGCTTTAAGAGTCTTTCTAAAATGCATGTGATGCATAAAGAATGCTAAGGAAGCGTATCCTTGAAACAAATCTCTGTGTGTCCCTGGAGAAACATGCTTCCTCCTTTCTTTCTTGTTTTATTTTATTTTATTTTATTTTATTTTATTTTATTTTTTTGGGCCACACCCGATAACGCTCAGGGGTTACTCCTGGCTATGCACTCAGAAGTCGCTCCTGGCTTTGGGGACCATGTGGGGGATCAAACCGCGGTCCATCATAGGCTAGCGCTGGCAAGGCAGACACCTTACCTCTAGTGCCACCATGACGGCCCCTTCTTCTTCCTTTCTTATATGTAGTCTTTACTTCAATTCTTTTGTGGGGGGGATTGAGTGGGGAGCTTACTCCTGGCTCTGTGCTCAGAGTATCACTCCTACCAGGAGACATATGTGGTGTTAGAATTAAATCAGTGTTAGCTGCATGCAAGGCGAACACCTTAACCCTGGTATTATCTCTTAAGATTTCCTCCATTTCTTTTAAAAATACCCTTTTTGCTTTTCCTTCTATCTCCCACGTATTGCACAGTCTTCTGTCTATTTGGGACTTAGAGGAATAGAATCACACTATGTTTCCTGTAACCTGCATATATTTACTTATAGTAGCCATAACTGGCAGAACTCAGGGACCATCGAGGTCATACTTGGTAGCGCCAGAGATTCAAGCCTTGTACATTCTGTTCCACTTAAGCTATCTCTCCAGCCCTTGTAACTCATGTCATTTATCAGATATTTGTGGAATTTAACCATATAATTAATTCCTATTTCTTCTTTTGTTGTATTGGATCATAAGAATATGCTGCGCTGTAGTTATTCTGATGCATATAGACTTCCACTTCTATGATCATTCTTACATGTCTTCCGGGACATCTATAGGAGTTTTAGGGTCTCATTTGTGATGGAGATTTGGTCTCAGAACATGTGTACCTTTTTTGGGGAGGATCACACCCGATAGTGCTCAGGGGTTCCTCCTAGCTCTATGCTCAGAAATCGCTCCTGGCAGGCTGGGGGACCACATGGAATGCCAGGATTCTAACCACTATCCTTCTGCATGCAAGGCAAACACCTTACCTCCATGTATCTCTTCGGCTCCAGAACATATGTGCCTTTAGTCCTAGTAGTACGAGTTGACAATTCCCAGTGATTTTTCCAAGTACCCGTATCAGTTTAAATTCCCACTTTTCATAGCCAATACTTGATTTTGTCTGGCTTTTTTATTTTGGATGTACTAGGTGATGCTCTGGAATGATTCCTAACTTGGTGCTTGGGGACCACTTCAAATTCCAAGGTTTCTGCAAAGTAAACTCTCTAGTGCTTTTTGTTTGGTTTGTGGATTTGTTTTTGGCCATATCTGACATTGTGCTCCAGTGTTTTGAGCCATTTTCTCTGCTACTTGTCAGACTTTCTAACTACCACTAATCTAACTACTGCTAATCTGGAATGTGGGAAATGATGTCATTTTGTCTTTTCAGTAGTAAATGAGACCGAGTCCATTTTCATCTGCACAATATGCTTATGACTATATTCTTCTGCAAAGATCCATTTTAAGCTTATGCCAACTCCCTTTCTGTTGGAATTTGTCTTTTTCTTAAATAATTGTAGGAATTCTGTGTGCTTATAGTTCTTACCTGCTGAAGACTTCAAAACGCACTTGTTAAAACCTAGCTCCCAATGTTGTAAGAATGGGAAGTGGGGTTTTGGTGGGGATTAGACCAAAAAGGCAGCACTTTCTTACCTGGATTAATAAACTTGTAGAAGAGGCTCCCAGTGGGTTTCCAATCCCATTCGCCTAATGAAGACTTCAGAGAGAAGAAGGCTGTTTCATGAACTGTTACTATGCAACATATTGGTGACTCGATTTGAACTTCCCAATCATAATAAACTAAACAATAAAATTTAATCTGTGAATTTGCTATAGCAGCCCACAGAATTAAGAAATGGACCCAAATAAGTTGCAATAAACAATTCAACCCTGCTTCTAATCTTTCTTCTTTTTTTGGATGGTGTATTTGCTTAGCAGATATTTGGGGTTTAACTTCCTATTACTGCTCAAAAGACCAGCATCCTTCCCAATGATTCTCAGTCAAAGTAATGCAAAAAGAGTCAAAAGAGATCAGAAGATGTGGTACTGGGGCTGGAATGGTGGCACAGTGATAGGGTATTCGCCTTGCACATGGCTGACCTCGATAGGATTTCCTAGCATTCCATATGTCCCCAAGCCAGGAGCGATTTCTGAGCGCATAGCCAGAAGTAACTCCTGAGCGTCACTGGATGTGGCCCAAAAACCACCCCACCCCCAAATAGATGTGGTTCTCCTTGAATCCTAGAGTGTTGGTGCCAGGGATTAGCTTGTGGTCCTCCAGGACAGTATTCCAGGGTGTTTGGGGAGGAGGTGGGGGTAGCATATAATACTAGAGATTGAATCAGAGTTAACTGCTTGCAAGGCAGGCATCCTAACCCCTTTACTATTTCTCTAGCCCCAAACTTTCATTACATAATGAAAATAAATGTATTCACTTACTTATTTAATTTTGGGGTCATATTAAACTTGGGCTGTTTCTGCCTCTGATCAGGAGTGAGCCTAAATGTACTTAGGAGACCATGTGGTGCCAGGCATTTGAACTACAGCTAGGGTAGATACAAGGCAAACATCTTAACCCATGCATTTATTTTTCTGTTTAATGTTTGCTGTTTTAAGTTATGTTTTAGTTGTATGGCATTATATTTAAGGCTCTGTATATGCTACATTATAATGCCGCTGTACAATTGAATCAATTTACTCAATTCATCCTTCCCTTGGACCTCTTTTCTTCCTGGCAATCGCTGTGCTTAATTTTTACATAGTCCAACTTATCAATAAATTTCTTTTTTAAATTTTTTCTTTTCAGTAAATTTCTTATCTTTTTATTTTGTGTGTGAATACAGGCATATGTGTGTGTCTGAGATTTGTTTGCAATCTTTCTTATATAAGGTTAGGAACTTAATGCCTATAATGTCTTCTGAAAGTTTCATAATTTTTCCTTTTGCATTGTAGACTCCAGTCTACCTGGGATTGATTTTGTGTTTAGTAGGAAATAAGACTATATTTCTTTTTCTCCCCTAGGTAACGAGTCAGTAGTTCTAGCACCATTCATTTTCCCACTATTAAGCAACAACAGCTTTGTTATAAGTTTATATCAATGCCTGGGTCTGTTTCTGGAGTCTTTTATTTTTTCATTGTTCAGTTTGCAGCTTCAATCTGCCTCCACTCCCTTATTTCTAGAGCTTTAGAAAAATTCTTAATACTTGATCAGGCAAGGCTTCTTGTCTTTTTCGTTTTTCAGTGCATCAAGGCTATTCTTGGTTCTTTGCACTTCTCTAGAAACTTTGGGATTAGCCTGTCAAGATCACAAAAACCCTGGTCTAATTTTATCTTGATAGCAACCTTGTGAAGGAAATATCTCTGCTTTCCAGAGAGGGACACAGAAGACAGGAGGTTAAGCAGCTTTTTCAGGATCATTCAATAAGATGTTGACAAGAGATTGAAATCCTTCCTTGTTATTAATGTACTGATTTTTTCATATGTACCTTATATAAACAAAAGTTAAACTCTTCTAAGAGTTAACTAACAGTCAAGTTCCATCTTAAACTGTTACATGTAAATTGACTTTATATAGACATTTAAAGAGGAATGATGTTGAGAAATAGGAAACTGAAGGAGAAATTTTAATTTAGAAAAAAGGAAACAAGGATTATCAAATGGACAATAATGTTTTCTTTTCTCTCTCTGTGCTTCTGACTTCCTTGTTATCCTTCCTTTTCCTCTCCTTGTGGTAAATTATTCATACAATAAAATCGTACCATTTTAAACGTCTCAAATAATACACTTTGGTGGCATTAAGTATTTCCACAATGCGGTGTAACTACCACCATTGTCTACAAACAAAGCTTTTTTTATGATTTCAAATACAATCTCTGCAGTTATTAAGCAGTAGCTGTTCACTACCCACACCTTACCTCACCCACATCCTTCAGCCTCTGGAATCACTATCTCATTTTCAATCTTTATAAATTTGTCTATGCTACTTTAGAGTCATATACCATTTGTAAGTTGTGTTAGGTTTATTTCACTGATCATAGTGTTTTCAAGTTCATACATGTAGCACTTATGAGAACTTCATTTCATTTTGATGGCTCAATGATCCATGCTATGGATATATCACTTTTGTTGATTATTCTATTGGTGGACTTGTGGGTTGTTTTCATCTTTACTGGTTTTTTAATAATATTTTTATTTAAGTATCATGATTATAAATATATTTGTAGTTGGGTTTCAGTCATAAAAAGAATACTTTTCTTCACTAATGCCCCCCATCTTCCTTCTCCCCCACCCCCCGGCCTGTATTTGAGACAGGCATTTTACTACTCTCAGTTATCAACATTGTCATGATAGTTGTTAGTGTAGTTATTTCTCTAACTATATTCAACACTCTTTGTGCCACTCTTTGTGGTGAGCTTCATACCATTAGCCAATCCTTCCAGCTCTCATTTCTATTGTCTCTGGGAATTATTACAATAATGTTTTTTTTCTTTTTCTTTTTTTTCGGGGCTGGAACCCACACCCAGTGACGCTCAGAAGTTACTCCTGGCTATGCGCTCAGAAATCGCTCCTGGCTTGATGGACCATATGGGATGCTGGAGATCGATCAGAAGTCTGTCCTGGATCAGCCACAGGCAAGGCAAACTCCCTATTCAGCCCAATGTCTTTTATTTTTCGTAAATGCCATAGATGAGCACGACTATTCTGTGTCTATCTCTCTCCCTCTAACTTATTTCACCACTCAGCATAATAGTTTCCATGTCTATATAGGAAAATCTCATCATTTCATTTCTCCTTACGGCTGCATAATATTTCACTGTGTATATGTACCACAGTTTCTTTAGCCATTCATCTGTTGAAGGACATCTTGGTTGTTTCCAGATTCTTGTCTTTATTGTTTTTGGTTTCTGAGCCACTCTAAATGGTGCTCAGGGCTTCTTCCTGGCTTGGTGCTCAGAGATCACTTCTGTCTATGCTGCCAGGAGCAGGCTGGGGAGGGCGACTGTTGGATTACTGGTCATACCCTATTCAATATTCATATTCTACCCTAGGGTGTGCTCTTGTGATAGGATTAATGTGTTATTCTCTTCTTTTTTTTTTGTTTTTGTTTTTGGATCACATCCGACAGTGCTCAGGGATTACTCCTGACTCTATGCTCAGAAATCGTTCCTGGCAGGCTTGAGGGACTATATGGGATGCTGGGATTAGAACCACCGTCTTTCTGTATGCAAGGCAAACGCCTTACCTCCATGCTATCTCTCCGACCCAATATTATCCCCTTCTTGGTATTCCTCTCCCACCCTAGGATATGGCTTGATTCTTGTCAATAAAAGCATATGCTCATTCTTAGGTCTTCCTTCACTAATCTGCATCTCACCAGATCCTTGTTTTGGAGCCCTGGGTTCCATTAGCAGGAGACCATATACAGTGCTGAGAATTGAATGAAGTTGACTGTTTACAAGGGATGTGCCTAAATCCTTGTCTGATCTCCCCAGCCCTGTTTTTATCTTTTGGCTATTAGTGAATTGTGCGACTACAAATATTGGTGTTCAGTATTGGAGTTCCTGTTTTCAGTTTTTTGGAATATGTGCTTAAAATTGGAATTGCTGTTTCATATGATGACTTTATATTTAATCCTATGAAGAGCTGCCAAAATGTTTTCCATAGCCGTTGCACCATTTTACATTTCATCAGCAATGTATGAGGGTTTCTGTTTACAGCCTCACAGAATTTACTAGGTTTTCAGTTTTTGGATAATATTCTACAGGGTCTAAATTGTTGCATCCTGGTTTTGATCATCATTTTTTTTTTTAAGGGGTTTTGGGTCACACCCAGCAGCGCTCAGGGTTTACTCCTGGCTATGTGCTCAGAAATTTCTCCTGGCAGGCTTGGGGGACCATCTGGGATGCCGGAATTTGAACCATTGTCCTTCTACATTGAAGGCAAACACCTTACCGTTGTGCTATCTCTCTGGACCTGATCTGCATTTTTCTAATAACTAGTGATGCTATTTTTTTTATGACTACAGCAAGCAATGCACTCATGACTGCACTCAAGAATTATTCCTGGTAATGTGTGGGGTGTCACCTGGAGTGCCAGGGATCATACCCTGGCTGATCACCCCCTACTCCCTATAGGCAAACACCCTACTCACTATACTGTGTCTTCAGCCTCAATGATGCTACTTTTATTAGTGCTTGTTGATCATTTGTGTATTGTCTTTAGAGAAGATACTACTTAATCCTATGCCAGCTTGTTTTGTTTTGCTTTGTTTTGGTGGTAATGGGTGTGAATGGGATGTTGGGCCAGGGCTAGTTGTGCTCCAGGACTACTTCTGACTTTGCACGGGGATCACTATGGTGCTGAACACCCATATAAATTTAACACCAGGGATTAACCAGGGTTCAACCATGTCCAAGGTAAGGTAACTTACCTTGGTAAGGTAACTAACTTAACCTTCTGCATGAATTCTCTGAAGTAGTTACTAACAGTTCTTAAGTTTAATCTTTTGATCCTTCTAAGTTTATTTTTGTACATGATATCAGGTAAAGGTCAAACGTCATTCTTTTGCATGTGGATAACTAGATTTTTTTGCAAAGTTTGTTCAGAAACCTGTTATTTCTATATTGAATATTTTTACTCAAAAGTCTAGCCATTTATGAGTTTCTGAGTTTATTTCTGGACTCTACTGCTTTGATCTTTATGCCATATGCTGATGCTGTTTTGATTACTGTAGTTCTGAAATTAGTTCTGAAACATGAGATTCTCATTTGTGTTCCTTTTTAGGATTTATTTTTACTCAAAATTTGGGGGTCTTGTAACATTGCAATTAATTTTAGATAGAATTTTTTTATTTCTGCAAGAAAAATAATTGCGATTGAAATTTAGTAGGGATTGCATTGAACTTGTAGGGTACAAATGTAATATTGACAGTATTAGATGTTTTTCTATTTATTTAGGCCGTCCAGAAATATTTTTGTAGTTTTCCGTGTACAAAAGCATGCTTCCTTGTTAAATCTATTCCTATTATTTTTGGGGGGTTATACTTTATGCTTAATGCTTTAATAGTTGAAAACTCTTATTGAATTGTTTCATTGTTAATTTAATTTACACCCTTTTTTATTTCTTAATTGTTGTGTTCCAGGGATCACATACTTGTTGTGGTGCATAGGGGGTCAGGCATTTGTTTTTGGTACTGAGGTTGTAGTGAGAGTCAGGGATTGCATTCAGCAGCAGCACGGGCGGCCTCAAGGATCTAACCTGGGATCTAAAATGTGGAAAAGAAGCTTCCTATCACCGAATCACAACCCCAGTCTGAAACTAATTTTTGTGTGTTGATTAAATATCTTTTAGCTTTGTAGAATTTATTAGTGCTAACAGCTTTAACTAATTCTAATTTAGAGTTGATTTGTAGAATTTATATAACCTGTGAACAGAGACAATTATATTTTTTCTTTTTTCAGTTTGGATTTCTGATTTGTATTTCTTTTCTTGCTTAAAATTCTAGCACTATGTTCAAGAAAAAGGATGAAGATGCATTTTCATCTGATTTTTGATCAGGGGTGAAAAGTTTTTAGTCTTTCATCTAATGAGTATGATATTAACTGTGGGTGTGTTTCATATATAGTCTTTAAAATCTCGAGAAACTTCCCTTCTACATCTATTTTTAAGTGGTTTTATGGTGAAAGGCCATTCAATTATGTCATATGCCTTTTCTGCATTAATTGAGGTTTTTACCCTCTTCATTCTGTTAATGTGTTATATTACATTGATAGATATTCATATGCCGAATGCCCCATGCTTTATGAATCCTACTTATTTATGGTGATTATCTTTTTAAGTACGCTTCTGAATATAGTTTGACAATATTTTATTGAGAAATTTGCACTGATAATCATAAGAGATATTGTTCTGTTATTTTCAATAATTGTAATATCTTTCTTAGGCTTTGGTGTCAGAATAATTTATAGAGGAAGGAAGTATTCCTGGGGCCAGAGAGATAGCACAGTGGTAGTGTGTTTGCTTTGCATGCTGCTGACCCAGGAGGTACCTAGTTCGATTCTCAGCATCCCATATGGTTTCCCCAGTTTGCCAGGGGCAATTTCTGAGTGCAGAGCCAGGAGTAAACCCTGAGCATCACTGGGTATGGCCTAAAAAGGAAGTATTCCTTCCTCAATGTTTTTACAGAATTTGAGACATTAGTGTTTCTTATTTTTAAGTACGTGATAGAAAATATCGATGATGATGTATCTAGTCTTGGGTGATTATTGAGAAGTTTCTTTTAAGTTACTGGTACAACTTATTAATTTTAAATCTATTCAGCTTTTTTACTTTATTAGTCAGTTTATGTAAATTGTATGGTTTTAGAAATGTTTTAATTTTTGCTCAGTTATACAATGTGTGTTGATATACAATTGCTTATATATATATATATATATATATTTTTTTTTTTTTTTTGGTTTTTGGGTCACACCTAGCAGTGCTCAGGGGATACTCCTGGCTTTATGCTCAGAAATCGCTCCTGGCAGGCTCAGGGGACCATATGGGATGCTGGGATTTGAACCACCAACCTTCT
The DNA here is from genome assembly GCA_004027635.1 of Crocidura indochinensis. Lineage (NCBI taxonomy): Eukaryota > Metazoa > Chordata > Mammalia > Eulipotyphla > Soricidae > Crocidura > Crocidura indochinensis. The sequence continues at coordinate 969 of PVKC010027319.1, read as the reverse complement.
GCATGCAAGGCAAATGCCTTACCTCCATGCTATCTCTCCAGCCCCACTTATAAAATTTTTTTTTTTGTTTTTGGGCCACACCCAGTGACGCTCAGGGGTTACTCCTGGCTATGCGCTCAGAAGTCGCTCCTGGCTTGGGGGACCATATGGGAAACTGGGGGATTGAACTGCGGTCCGTCCTAGGCTAGCGTAGGCAAGGCAGGCACCTTACCTCCAGCGCCATCGCCCGGCCCCCTCTTATAAAATTTTTATATAATCCTTTTAAAGTAATTTGAGTCTGGACCTGGAGAGATAGCACAGCGGCGTTTGCCTTGCAAGCAGCCAATCCAGGACCAAAGGTGGTTGGTTTGAATCCCGGTGTTCCATATTGCCCCCCGTGCCTGCCAGGAGCTATTTCTGAGCAGACAGTCAGGAGTACCCCCTGAGCACTGCCGAGTGTGACCCAAAAACCAAAAAAAAAAAAAAGTAATTTGAGTCTTTTTTATTTTTACTCAGTAATTTCACCCATGTGCCATATCTCCAACCCCAGGTGAATGAGTCTAAAGCAGAGTTGCTGCACGAAATAATCCAGACCAGGCTGAGGTGAAACACGTACAGTCTGGCAATCTTCTACCTTGCATGGAGTGCCACCTGCCTGCAACAAATGTCATTTTTATTGAGTATAGATACCACCCCCCAGGTGGGGAGTAAGGACAGAGTAAGGGCAGATACACAGACTATTCTGAGTCTGTCCTACCCAGATTTACATATAAAACATCTTTGTTTTGGGTGAAACCAAGTTATAAACAAACAGATACAAAGAAACCAGGGATGATCTTTCTTTTGAACAAAATAAAGTGTAATCAAACATTAGTCAATCTAGTTAAAGCAATGAACTTGTTGATCTTTCTAAAGAACTAGACAGTTGTTATTTTCCTAATGCTTTGCTTATTCCCATTTTTTCTTCCTTTTTCTGTCTTTGTTTCTTTC
>PVKC010027318.1:0-15799 GCA_004027635.1 Crocidura indochinensis | reverse complement strand
TTTTTTTTTGTTTTTGGGCCACATCCAGTGACACTTAATAGTTACTCCTGGCTCTGCGCTCAGAAATTGCTCCTGACTTGGGGAACCAGGGGATCCCAGGGGATCAAACTGTGGTCCGTCTTAGGCTGGTATAAAAAGCAGATGCCTTATGCTGCTCCACCCTTCCCTCCCAAAAATTTTAAATGAAATAAATAACTATGCAAAAGATATTGGTTACCACATTATATAGGAGAAAATTTAGAAACTTCTATGCTCAGCAATAGAATATTAAAATGTAAAAATGTATGCTTGTTTCTATAAAACTGCATGGGACAATACTTTTAACTGTGATGAACTATTAGTTTTATAATCATATATGCAGAGAATAAAACTGGAAAGAAACACATCAGAAAATAATTATCTTCATATGAAGTTAACTGATTTTAATTTACTTTATGTTTTTATATTCTTTAATGTTAAGTCTATTTAATTAACATATAAATAAAGCATGTGTTGCTATTATATAAATAAATCAATAAGCATATTTACTTTGAAATGATTAAAATTTCATTTTAGTGGGTCAGAGATGTAGTCAGAGATGTAGTTCAGTGGTATAGCATATACTTTGCCTTGAATTCAATTGCTTGGCACCAACAAAATAAAATAAAATAAATGACTAAAACAATTGCTTTCTCAAACAGCTCACAACCTAGTAAGAAATCAAATACATAAGCAAGCAAGCAAGTGGGAAAAAATGAAACCAACAGCAAAGCATTCCAAGTATGCTGGAACTTGTTTCCCAAAATACAGACCTGACTGAGGGACCAGCCATCTTCTCTTCATCATTACAATTTTAGAATGTGCAATGTTTGAAAATACATTAACATTTCTTCAGCTGACTGAGATATATCTCATCTATATCAATAAATACAATATTGGGCAATTTGCCTTTTGTGATTTTAGTTTCATCTATTTTCTGAAGATTAAGGAAATGACTACATATAAATTGCTTAGAATATTTCCTGGTACCAACATTTTGGAAAACAATATGGATTTTTTGGGGGGCCACACCCGGTGATGCTCAGGGGTTACTCCTGGCTATGCATTCAGAAATCACTCTTGGGTGACCATATGGGACGCCAGGGATAGAACAAAGGCAAATGCTCTACCACTGTGCTATTGCTTCAGCCCTGACAACATGGATATTTCTAAAAAAAAAAAAAAAAAAACTCTAGAAATTGAGCTTCCATATGATCTAGCAATACTACTCCTAGAGATATACTCAAGGAACCCAAAAACACAATGCAGAATATCCAACAGTCAGAATCTGGAAACAACCCAGGTGCTGAGAACACCTAGATGTGTAACTAAAGAAACTGTGGTACATCTACACAATGGAATACTTTGCAACTGTTAGGAAAAATTAAGTCATGAAATTTACTTATACATGGATGGATTTGGAAAGTATTATGTTGAAGAGGGATAGACATAAAATAATCTCACTCATTTGTGGGATATAATAATAATAATAAAAGATAGTCTAGTAATAATATCCAGAAATAATAGAGATGAGGGCTATGAAGACCAGTCCAGGGTAGGAATTGCCACAAATAGTGAAGCAGTGCAGATAAGATAGAGAAAGGACATTATGACAATGATAGTTGGAAATGATCACTCTGGACAAAAGAACTGGGTACTGAAAGGAAATAAAGTTATATGCATGGTACCCCTTCATTAACAATAGTGCAAACCACCGTATCTAAAAGGAGGGGAGAAGCAAATGCCTCAGAAGCAGGCACAGGGAAGGTGAGAGGGAAGGAAACTGAAGACATTGGTGGTGGGAAATGTTCACTGGTGAAGGGTGGTACAAGCTGTGTGACTGAAATTCAATCATGAGCAATTTTATAACTATAATTTTTGGGGGGGTCATACCTGGAAGTGCTCAGGGGTTACTCCTGGTTCCGCACTCAGAAATCGACCCTGGCAGGCACAGGAGACCATATGGGATGCTGGGATCTGAACCACTGTCCTTCTGGATGTAAGGCAAATGCTCTGCCTCCATGCCTCCGGCCCCATAAGTAATTTTTAAAAAGCCATTAAGATTGAATAGTTCGGGGCCCGGGAGATAGCATGGAGGTAAGGCGTTTGCCTTTCATGCAAAAGGTCATCGGTTCGAATCCCGGTGCCCCATATGGTCCCCCGTGCCTGCCAGGAGCGATTTCTGAGCATGGAGCCAGGAGTAACCCCTGAGCACTGCCGGGTGTGACCCCAAAACCAAAAAAAAAAGATTGAATAGTTCCTAGTACCTAAAACCTGCTATAGGCATCAATTATTGTTCCTGTCCCTCTAGTACCAGCCTCTGCCCAGTTTGGTGGATGAATCTCCTGCCATATGCACTTTCCCTTGATTCAAGCCAGACCAAGGTCTGTGCCAGCCAGAGTCTCAATGTGACACTCTTTCTTCTCAGAGAGGAGCCACTGGTGAGTAGAAAGAAAATGGATGTCTTGGATTGACTTTGTGCACTGCCCCTCATCAGCAGTGACTTTGAACAACTTGGATTTTTTTTTTCTTTCCCATTTTTGTTTGAGTGGGTAGGTGGTAGGACCATACCCTGTGGTGTTAAAGGACTATTCCTGGCTCTGTACTTGGGAGTAACTCTTGGTGGTGCTTGGGGATCACATGTGGTGCTGGGGATTGAAGTAGAGCCATATGCAAGACTTTCTCTGAATTTTTTGCTTTCTCAGATATTGAGTGAGAATAATAATGCCTATTTTGTAGCATATTTGTAACTAAACAAAATGTTTTTTATATATGACTTATAATCTTATAATATCTGACTCAAAGCAGAACTCTTGACTATTAATTGTTTTTTTTTCTTTTTTTTTTTTTTTGTTTTGTTTTTTGGGTCATGCCTAGCAGCGTTCAGGGGTTACTCCTGGCTCTATGCTCAGAAATTGGTCCTGGCAGACTCAGGGACCATATGGGATGCCAGGATTCAAACCACTGTCCTTTTGCATGCAAGGCAAACACCCTACCTCCATGCTATCTCTCCGGCCCTCTCTTTCTATTTTTTTTTGTTTGTTTTTTGGATCACACCTGGCAATGCTCATGTGTTACTACTGACTCTGTGCTCAGGAAGGTAGCAGAAGCCCATATGGAATGCCGAGGATCAAACCTGGGTCTGCCAAATGCAAGGCAAATAAATACCCTACCCATTGCACTCTTGCTCTGGCCCTGTTTAACTTATGTAAGCTTTAATTCTTCATTAGAAAAGTGGGGAGGGTAATATCCATCTTGAAAAAAAGTGCATGAAGAACGTGACAGGTAGAGTTTGACATAGCATCGAAAACTTAGTAGGTGTTTCCTGAAGCTCCACAGGGTGGAGAGATGGTATAGCAGATACAATACTTATCTTACATGCAACCAACCCTGTTCTGAATACCCAGCACCACATATGGTCCTTTGAGCAGAGAGCCAGTAATAGTCCCTGACCACTGCAAGGTTGGCACGCTTCCCTATCCCGAAAAAAAAAATTGCTTCATAAAGTTGCCGCTTCTATGATGCTGTTGATATTTCATATAGGGAAAAGCAGGTTTGGAAATAACAATGGAAAAGAGCCCAGAAAAGAGCTGCTCAGTGTCTCTATTTTATTCTTTAAAATCACTTTGATAAACATTGATTCTTCTCCCACTGATGAGATTCAGAAATAGAAAGAGGAGTCAGGAAGGAGGAGAAAAATACATGATTCACTGGCTACTTAAGGAGCCCATGTCATCAGCAGTAATCAATTCACTTCCACTAAACAGTCATTAAGTTCTTCACATGGGCAGCACTTCATGCCAGAGAATGGAGCCAAGGGTGAGCAAGTCACTGTCCTGGCCCCCGGCAACCCTGCCAGTGTGGTGAAGGAGAAAGGAAGCTGAGAGTCAATCTATGTGCTACGACACATCTTTCTAATATGGGGGTCTCATTTATTATTTGCTGTAACCAAATAAAACTTTAGGTTGGGAATTGCTATTTATCAGGCATTATACTAAATATATATATATTTTTTTATTTAATTGTCAAAGTAGCCTTGAACTACAGTACTGTTATCTCTATTAGAGATAAGGAAAAGTTCCATAATTTGCCTAACATCTTACAGCCCAGCTCATGACCGACTGAGATTCGGACTGGGAGCTGAGTCCAAACTCTTCCCAGAATGTTCTTATATTGAATTATTTCTCTTCATTGTTCCATCAGGATAGACCAGGATTAGTTTCAATTCCCATTTTATATATTTATTTACTGGAAAATATATAAATAAATTTTAAAAATTGCTACCATTGTAAGTCCTTTAAAGGTATAAATTCAATCTCTTGACCAAATATTTTGCACTTAAAAATATTTGTGATAGTTGCCCAGAAGATAGCACGGAGGTAAGGCATTTACCTTTCATGCAAAAGGTCATCGGTTTGAATCCCGGTGCCCCATATGGTCCCCCGTGCCTGCCAGGAGCAATTTCTGAGCATGGAGCCAGTAGTAACCCCTGAGCACTGCCGGGTGTGACCCAAAAACCAAAAAAAAAAAAAATTTGTGATAGTATTAGTAACCGTGATTTAGTCTTTGATCTAAAAGTTTGGCAGAATTGTATTCCTTTTCTTGGTTAAATATATAATGTTTAATGTATATGTATTGCATATATAACATGAATATATTACATATATGTGTATGTATATCATAATGTCTCTATAATGTTTCTGTTCTTCCTTATTAAATTTTTTTAAATTATTAAAAGAAAAAATATTTGTGATAGACTAGAAAGGAAATAAATATAGAAATATATTCTATTCAGTCATCTCCCTCACTCATGTCTTAGTGTTCTAAAGTTTTGTTACAGAATAGAGAAGGAGCCTTCATTAGGCTCAACATCTTGGCCTAAAGCTTGTAAATTTGGAGGTGAGGGGGACACACGCAGTGGCGCTCAGGGGTTACTTCTGGATCTGTGCTCTGAAATCGCTCCTGGCAGGTTCTGAGGACCATATGGGATGCAGGGATCAAACCCAAATCTGCCCAGGCTTGGTCCCAGGTTGGCCACGTGCAAGGCAAACACCCTACCCACTGTGCTATCACTCTAACTGAGCTTGTGCATTTTTAATAAAGCCTACAACTCAACTGATGGTATATTCTTTTTTTTAAGACAATTTATTACATGAGAATTATATCATTTATTTATTTTTAGTTAATTGCTATAAAATTATGAAGTTATTCATGATTTGGTTTCAGGAATACAATATTTCAATATGATCCCTTCACTAGTGTCCACTTCCCTCCACCAGTGTTGTCCCACCCTCATTTGTCCCCCCCAACCCACCAGTCTGTTTCTGTGAGAGGCACTTTAAACAAAAAATAAGTTTCTACACTGTGGTTTACAGTACCATGGCTGATAGTTTTTTGTTTTGTTTTGAATTATATTTTTACCTGCTTATTTATTTTTGTTTCTGGCCACCGTGCTCTACTCCTGGCTCTGCACTCAGAAATTACTCCTTGAAGGTTCATGGAGGCCATATGGGATGCTGGTGATCAAACCTGGGAAGGTCACATGCAAGGCAAACACCCCTACCCACTGTGCTATTGCTTCAGATTCCACTGATAGGTTTTTATACATGACATATTACCCCTTTCAGCACCACTTCCTCCTCCCAGTTGAACTCTTCCCTCTCCCATAGGCCTTGCCCTCTCACTATACTATTTGCAACCCCCTCAAGGGGCTTATTTTCTACTAAACAACAGCTCTCATGTTCTTTGTTTCCATTGTCTTTTTTTAAAATAATTTATTTATTTTGATTACCTACATGATTGCAGTTGGGTTTCAGTCATATAAAGAACACCCCCCTTCACCAGCAACATTCCAGTCACCAATGCCCCCAATCTCATTCCCCCCCCCCCCACTCTGTATTTGAGACAGGCATTCAACTTCTCTCACTCAATGACATTGTCATCATAGTTGTCAGTGTAGTTAATTCTCTAACTGCACTCACCACTCCTAATGGTGAGCTTCACATCATGAGCCAGTCATTCCAGTTCTCATCTCTATTGTCTCTGGACATTATTAAAATGTCTTTTATTTTTCTTAAAATACATAGATGAGTGAGACTATTCTGTGTCTATCTCTCTCCCTCTGACTTAATTTCACTCAGCATAATAGATTCCATGTTCATCCATGTATAGGAAAATTTCATCAGGAGAGTTTGATGGCTACATAATATTCCATTGTGTAGATGTACCACAGTTTCTTTAGCCATTCATCTGTTGAAGGGCATCTTGGTTGTTTCCAGATTTAGATATTGTAAATAGAGCTGCAATAAATATAGGTGTGAAAAGGGATTTTATATTGTATTTTTGTGTTCCTAGGGTATATCCCTAGGAATTATATAGCTGGATTATATGGGAATTCAATTTCTAGTTTTTTGAGGAATCTCCATATTGTTTTCCATAAAAGCTGGACTAGATGGCATTCCCACCAGGAGTGAATGAAGGTTCCTTTCTCTCCACATTCCCGCCAGTATCAATTGTTCTTATTCTTTGTGATGTGTGGCAGTCTCTGTGGCATGAGATGCTACCTCACTGTTGTTTTGATTTGCATCTCCCTGATGATTAATGATATGGAGCATTTTTTTCATGTGCTTTTTGGCCATTTGTATTTCTTCTTTGAGGAATTGTCTGTTCATTTCTTCTCCCTATTTTTTGATGGGGTTAGATTTTTTTTTCTTATTAAATTCTGTCAGTACCTTGCATATCTTTAATATTAGCCCCTTATCTGATGGTATTGGGTGAATAGTTTCTCCCATTCTGTTGGTGGCTTTTGTATGTGAGGCCCTATTTCCTTTTAGGTGTAGAAGCTTCTCGGCTTAATATAGTCCCATCTGTTTATCTCTGCTTTCACTTTTTTTTTCTTTTGGTTTTTGGGTCACACCTAGCAGCGCTCAGGGATTACTCCTGGCTCTATGCTCAGAAATTGCTCCTGACGGGGAACATATGGGATGCTGGGATTCGAACCATAGTCCTTCTGCATGCCCTACTGCTGTGCTATCTCTCCGGCCCCTCCATTTTTCTTTTTTCACATTTGCTTTATTAAATGTGAGTGCATAATATATCACATATTTTACATACAAATATATATGAATTCATACAAGTTGTGAGAATATTAGAGCTTGAACATGAGATCATCTGGGATCAAATCTAGGCATTGACACATATAGGTCATCTGCTCTACAAATCCATTTGTATTTGGAGAGTGCTGTTTCCTCCTTGAAGATGCCTTTAGTCTCAATGTCATGGAATATTTTACCAACATGTTGTTCTATATACCTTATAGTTTCGGGTTTGATATCAAGGTCTTCAATCCATTTAGATTTGACCTTTGTGCATAGTATTAGATGGAGGTCTGAGTTCGCTTTTTGCCATGTGACTGAACAGTTGTCCCTACACCACTTGTTGAAGAGATTTCCTTACTCCATTTTGCATTTCTTGCTCCTTTATCAAAAATAATTGATTGTATATCTGGGGCATGTCTTTGGATATTCATTATCCCACCATTATGTTTCTTATATCTCATCTATCAAAGAGATCATTCCATGTCGAGTCTTTCTCCCCCTAACTTTACTCAGTTTGATACTTTCCAGGTCTTTCCAAGTGGCAGCAAATTTTATGACTTTATCTTTTCTTCTGGCTGAGAAATATTCCATTGCATAACATGAGTTTTCTAATAGAAACCCACATCAAACCTGTCACTCATATTAGGAGACAGGTTCTCAGACGAGGACAGCCCCAAGGCTTTTTGACTTGCCTCTCAATTTTACTAATACAACAAAAGGTAAAACTGAGAAGCCCAAAGTCTTTGAAATGTGATAGACTGACAAGACATAAGAAATTAATTTGCAGCATTGGTCCTATGCTGACATATACTGTCATGTACCTGCTTAAAATTTAAAGGAAAAACTTACATATTATTACATTAATTGAAGAAGTAAATTTGAGCTAGTTTGGATGGTGGAGTGAACAAGTTTAGTGGAGACTGAAAATACAATGGCTTGCTGGATCTGTAATTACCACCATGCAGACTCATTGACTAGTCATATGATCAGATATTCTCTTTCAACAAGGTTTTATCACTTTTTGGGCATGCCCAAGTGGTGTGACAGTCAGAGTGGATATTCTTTTGGGCTTGTATGTTTGGTTGGTTGGTTTTGCCAGAAGTACTCAGAGTTTATTCCTGGCCCAGTGTTCAGACATTATTCCTGGCAGGGCTCAGGAGTGGTGCCAGGAATTAAACCTGGGTTGGCACAATGCAAAGAAAGTGCCCTATCTCTGTACTATCTCTCCAACCTAGACTGCATATTCCTTTTTTTTTTTTTTAGGTTTTTGGGCCACACTCTGTGGTGCTCAGGGGTTATTCCTGGCTCTGTGCTCAGAAATTACTTCTGGCAAGGGGGCCAGAGAGAAAGCACAGCAGTAGGCAGTTGGGCATTTGCCTTGCAAGTAGCCAATTGAGGATGAATGGTGGTTCAAATTCCAGCATCCCATATGGTCCCCACCATCACCACCACCTATGCCTGCCAGGAGTGAGCACAGAGCCAGGAGTAATCCCTGAGTGCCACTAGGTGTGACACAAAATCAAAAAAAAAAAAAAAGAGGGAAGGAAGGAAGGAAGGAAGGAAGGAAGGAAGGAAGGAAGGAAGGAAGGAAGGAAGGAAGGAAGGAAGGAAGGAAGGAAGGAAGGAAGGAAGGAATTATTCCTGGTAGATTCAGAGGACCATATGATATGCTGAATATTGAACCCAGGTTGATCACATGCAAGGCACATGCCCTACCCACTGTAATATAGCTTCAGCTCCCAGACTTTATTTATTTTTTATTTTTTTGGTTTTTGGGCCACACCCGGCGGTGCTCAGGGGATACTCCTGGCTGTCTGCTCAGAAATAGCTCCTGGCAGGTACGGGGGACCATATGGGACACCGGGATTCGAACCAACCACATTTGGTCCTGGATCGATTGCTTGCAAGGCAAATGCCGCTGTGCTATCTCTCCGGGCCCAGACTTTATATTCTTGATCCCTAAGGAACCTTCAGGACAGGATCCAGCTTAACTCTACAACCTCCAAATAAGAAGTACTCCTAATATGTAAAGGACTTCCTGGTGCCAACCATCTTGCCCCCACTTGAAGGTAAGACTGAAAACCATCCACAGAGCTTAAAAGAAGATCCAATAAGAGTTACCTTCTGATATGGGTTACTATGTTCTCTACTTTCCATAGAGAAATTGAATCACTTCTATATAATCACTGATACACCATCGACCCCTTTGCCTTGTCTGAAGTGTCCTCAGAGTCATCTATACAGACCACATTCATTCATTTATGCTCCCTATTTTATTATTTTGTTTGTTTGTTTGTTTGCTTTGGGCCACACCCGGCGGTGCTCAGGGGTTACTCCTAGCTGTCTGCTCAGAAATAGCTCCTGGCAGGCACGGGGGACCATATGGGACACTGGGATTCGAACCAACCACCTTTCGTCCAGGATCGACTGCTTGCAAGGCAAACGCCGCTGTGCTATCTCTCCGGGACCCTGCTCCCTATTTTATTAATCCTGGCTATACGCTCAGAAATTGCTCCTGGCTCGTGGGACCATATGGAACACTGGGGATCAAACCACCATCCATTCTGTATCGGCCGCGTGCAAAACAAACACCCTACCACTCAGGCCCCTTCTATTCCCTATTTTAATCATGTTACTCTCTCTGCCACAGATGCACTTTCCCACTCCTCCTCCTGTCTTGACAATTAGATTATTGAATTCTAAAGCAAAAAGGAAACTTTAGAAATGATTCAATCCATGTTCTCTTTCGAGGAATTTCTCCTCCAATATTCTTGCAGTAAGTGTTTCCAGTACTAGGTGCCCACCAGCTTATCGAGGCCATTATTCCATGGGTGGACAACTCTGAATAGTAGAACATCTCATCTGATGAGTTGAAATCTCTCTGTGGTCATTTCTAGCCATTGATTTAATTTTGTTCTCTGGAAACACAGAACAAATTTAATTTTTCACTTAGGTAGCAGCCTTCCAAATATTCAAATCCTATTCTTGTACAGCTTGATGATTTACTTAGTCCTCCCCCTATTATTTCAGTTAATACCAAAGAAATCCTATCAGAGAATAAACAATATCCCTGTTCTACAAAAGAAAAGGGCAACTGAGGTTTGAAGAGGCAAACGATATGGACGATGAGAAGAGGCTAAAATCAAACCAGAGCTTCCATCTTCATGAAACCAATAATCTTTTCACAAGGTAACATCTGATGTTTCAAGTCATTTGTCAGAGATATTGACAATTAACACTGTGACCAAAACAGTACAAGGAATTTAAAAGTGTGTCATGGAAGTAATAATTAAAGAAAGTATTTAGTACTCTGGTAAATTACTACAATCTTCAAATATCTGAAAGTAACAAGTATTTACTTTTATTTTATTTTAAACCACCCCTGGGCATTGATTTTTATGCCAAGTTTGGCTGAGTTCTGAAGTTCAAAGGCAGAATAACACAACAGGACAATATTTCTGCATAAAGTTTCCAGTGTCCATTTTCCCTAGATGGTAAATGTGCAGAGGGTGTGGATGGGAATCAGGTATGGTCCTTCCCCTGGACACTGTCCAGGCCCTTCCTGAGGTGACTCCTCCACTGTAGTTCAGTCCAGCAGAGGACCATGTCTGGCCATCCTGGCAGTCAGATGCTCCCATGATATGTTTTCCCTCTACTACATGCTGCTCTGTAGCACTCAGCCCCATCACACCATTGCCTTTATTTGTGTAATGATTTGATGAGCTGTCTCTCCTGCCAAACTGCAAGTGCCACAAGAACAGGATGTCTGGCTTTGCTGAGTGTTGTCTCTGGTGCTTGGCTCTAACACATGGGGTGGGAAATTTCCAATCAAAACTTGTTAAAAGGATGAATTTGCTGGGTGTCTGCAACATTTTCTTGCAGAACACACTAGCATCAGATGGGCCTTTCTAAAACCATTTTTATCATCTCTCTTGGTCTACATTTATTCCTTGCCCGCCCCCCACCCCCCATAGTTCACACGATAAGAGTCCAAGCTTCTCAGGAGAAGAGAGAATCTTAAAAATCTCTCCCAGGAGTTCTGCCTGCTCCTTTCTTCTCGTCTCTTCTCTAAACTAATGAATTCCAGCTCACTCAGCAACTTATAGTTTCCCAAATAAGCTGCTCCTTCACACCCTTGGGCTTTAGGCCAACATGCTGATTTTTGTCTGAAATCACCTTCTTAGAATGTATAACCTTCTTCAAAACTCACATTCCCTCTGCAGTCACTCCCTAAAGCAGAAGATCCTCTTCCTTTTTGTTTTTTTTTTTTGTTGTTGTTTTTGGGGCCACACCCGGCAGTGCTCAGGGGTTACTCCTGGCTGTCTGCTCAGAAATAGCTCCTGGCAGGCACGGGGGACCATATGGGACACCAGGATTTGAACCAACCACCTTTGGTCCTGGATCGGCTGCTTGCAAGACAAAACACCACTGTGCTATCTCTCCGGGCCCAAGATCCTCTTCCTAAAGTCTTCCTCTGCCCTTTTATGTTTTGGCATTCTATTATTGCATACATCATATTTATTATAGTTACTAGTTTGCTTCTCCTTCTTTCTTTATCATATTATGGGCATTTTATGACTTGGCCTTGTATTTAGTTAAATCCCAGGCCCCGGGAGCCGGGAGGTGGCGCAGGAGGTAAGGTGCCTGCTGCCTTGCCTGCGCTAGCCTAAGGACGGACCACGGTTCGATCCCCCGGTTCCCATATGGTCCCCCGTGCCTGCCAGGAGCGACTTCTGAGCGCATAGCCAGGAGTAACCCCTGAGCGTCACTGGGTGTGGCCCAAAAACCAAAAAAAAAAAAAAAAAAATCCCAGGCCCCAAAACATAACACCTGACACAAATAAGTACTCAATAAGAATGATGGTCAATGAAACTCCAGGGTTGACTATGAATTCTGTAGGGAAACCCCATTTATACTCTATATTGTCTAAATAAAGGGACCTGTGGAATCAGAGAAAGCACCTTTGCTTTCTGGTTTCTTTCCATATATATATATATATATATATATTTTGGTTTTTGGGTCACACCCGGCAGTGCTCAGGGGTTACTCCTGGCTCCATGCTCAGAAATTGCTCCTGGCAGGCATGGGGGACCATATGGGGCACCAGGATTCGAACCGATGACCTTTTGCATGAAAGGCAAACTCCTTACCTCCATGCTATCTCCTGGGCCCCGTTTCTTTCCATATTTTAAACAAGGAGCAGGGTTAAGACAGTGACAAAATCAGGAAAGTCACACAACTGGTAAGTCACACATCCGGGTTTTCCATTTCTGGAACCTTCCTTGTTGTGTGCCCTCTTCCTAGCTAACCCTCTATTCCTGCTCCTCAATTAGGCTATGGAGGAGTGGGGATGATAGCATTAAGGAGGCAGGCAAAGAGAATTTCTAGCCTGGGATTTCCGGTGCCCCTACTTCCTACATACACCTACCAAGTTCAAAGCCCTTCATATTTCTACAGCAGATGAGAGCTGAGGTACTATGGCCTGCAGATATAAGAGGAATAGGAAGAAATCAAAAGGAGAGAACTTTTCAGGTAGGTTCAGAGGAGATGGCGAGAAACAAAGGACTGAGGCGAGTGGAGAGCATGATCTCTGGCTTAGTATTATGCCCATCTGTTATAAGCAGTATAAACCCACTGTTGTGAACCCTACTGTTTATAAGTATTTCTGTTGCATTATCTAACAGTGACCCTCTATTACTTTTTAAAGCCAGACTGATTCCATTATTTCACAGATAGGCAAACCAGGGAGGTTATGTGATTTTACTTTAGGACTATGTCAGAACTCAAATTATATATGCTGATCCCACACCAGTGTTGTTTGAGGTACATAATATATTGCCATAATAGCTATATAGCTGTGAGGTCCAAAGTTTAGAGGTAGTAATTGCTGGGTCCTTGAGGGAAGAGGGCAGAAAAGGGGTCCCAAATGTCCTGGACAGGAGATTCTAAAGTGCCCCTCTACCTATGTAGCCCTATATAAACTTTGAGGTCCAATTTAAGAGCTCCTATTTTAGGAACTTGAGATGGGTGAGAATCCAACATCAAAATCTGTTATGATTTCTTTAGGGTTTCTATAGAACACTGGTAGTGGTTAGATCTTACTCCTGGCATTAAGAGATTACTCCTTATGGAACCACCATGGGGTCCCAGAGATTGAACCTAGGTCAGCCAGGTGCAAAGCAAACTTCTTATTCACTGTATTATCTCTCTGGCACCATTAGGCCTTTATTTTAGTGACTGCAGAACACAGACTATTAGAGCTAGGAGGCACTTAGAAGATTAAATAGCACATACTGAGCCTGTGCTGCTCCCTGTGAATAAGACCATGTGACTCTGGCATCAGAACACTTTGTCTAGAGCAAAAGTAGCCACTGATGTGACACCTTCTAGGACAGGTACACAGATGGGATCCTGAGGTCCAGAGGGCTGAGCATGTGTATTTGTATTTGGGATTTGGGATTTGGGATTCTGGTCTCACAAAACTCTCAAAAACTCATCACTCCATACGTCTCAGAGAAGATAACTGATTTCCAAAATACCCAATGAAATAGAGACACCGTTTCACTTCAAACAGATAAACAAAAGACCTTGGAACTTCCTTTCATTTCTCCTCCACAAATTGGGAGGGCTGAGGTCTTCACTAGATATATAGAGAGAGATAGATGAAATAGATATAGAGATGTGGATCCTATCACACCCATCAAGTATAGGTTTCCACTCCCATCTCCATCTCCTCCTTTGCATTGGAGCTTGGAGTTTAGGAGCTGGGTCTTCCTTTCCTGTAAGTCAGCTCTGGCTACAGCAGTGCCTGACACCTGACAGTTAATTGAAAAACAGAATAAACAGGGAAATGAGTGAATTAGTGAGGAGCGAATAATGCACTCAAATACACACTTCTTTCTTCAGTTTTTGCAAAACATGGTCATCACCTGATTTTTCCTTTCCTCTCCTACTCCTGCTCTGTCTCCTCCAACATCCCTTCAATTGCCTTTTAGATTTCTCCCTTCCAAATTTCAGAGAGAAATTTCCAAATGTCTGCTAGACCTCTTTGTGTTTCACCTCCAACATGAATATAGTTGGCTGTTACCTATGACCTACTTCATTTGTGTCTTCTTCAGGTTTTAGCAACACCTAGCACAGATCTGGATACACAGCAGGTGGGTTAAAGAGGCCATCAGGGATGGTCCATCATGGACAAATTTAGTATTTGTGTTGCCAACCCATTTCCTCTCCATTCTTCCTGCTTCCAAACTGACATCAGCACCATTCACAGAATTCTGAGAAATCTCTCTGGGAATTCACTTAATTTGCCACCTTTAGTAGCCTTTATGTGACTCACCCAACTCTTCATCAAGACAGGAAGAGGTAGGGGAAACAATAAGGGAAGGGAGTCAGAAAGAAAAGAGACTTGAGAAAAGATTATACTTAATACATTCCCAGGTTTCAGCAAGTAAAAGGAAAGGAGAGTTGAGTCTTGTACTGAGAAATTGCCTGTGATAAACACAGGACCTTTGTCGGGTAATTAATAGAAAATGAATGATTAATAAATATGTAAATGATTATTCAAGAAGTAATTGTAGAAATGTCATTTGAAATGATGAGATACCATTACTTAACCTGTAATTGAATTTGGTAAAATTAAACTAGGATAATATTCAATTCTGCAAAGGTACAGTAAATAAGAATTTTATATATAATATAAAATATTTATTTAAGCACCATGATTACAAGCATGATTGAAGTTGGTTTTCAGGCATAAACAGAATAGTAAATAAGAATTTTACTGATGTTTAAAGGAAGTAATCTGAAGCCTAGGAAAACGTTTACACTTTGCATAAGGTAAAACAGCATACAACATGATTCATACTAGCACCAGAATGATAAGCACTTACATGCTCAAATAATGGAGAACTAGGTTTTTGGGGGAGCAGAGTAGGGTGGGGCCACACCTGGCAGTACTCAGGAGGTACTGCTGGTTCTGCACTCAGAAATTACTCCTGGCAGTCTCAGCAGACTATATGGGATGCCAGAAATCAAATCTGGGTCTGCTGCATGCAAGGCAAATGCCCCCACCCCATCACTCATCCCTTGGGGACGAAGTTTTGAAAGGCCAGAGATTGTGCCTTATTCTTTTTTTGTTGTTTGTTTGGTTTCGGTTTGAGCCCACACTGGTGGTGATCAGACATAGCTCCTGTCTTTGCATTCAGTAATCACCACTGGTGGGCTCAAGAGACCATATGGGATGCCGGGGATTGAACCCAGGTTGACCATATGCAAGGCATGTGCCCTACTGCTGTACTATCTCTCCAGCCCCTGTGCCTTATTCTTTTGTTTGCTTGTCTATTTTTTTTTTTTGATTCGGAGCCATACCTGGTAGTACTCAGGAGACTGATGTTTCTCATTCTTTTATTGCTGCTTAGAGTTTCTGTAACATAGTAAATGTATCCAATATTGCTGAATGAATTTATGAGTAGATGATATATCTTCCCTATAATTATAATTAAGTCATTAAAAACAGCCATAAGATGTTCTAAGAATGTTATCTATATTTAGTATTATTATTTTAAAAGACAAGGTACAGGGACCAGAGAGTTAGCACAGTGGTAGGGCATTTGCCTTGCATGTGGCCAACCCAGGACCAACGGTGGTTCGAATTCCATAGATCTCCGGTGCCTGCCAGGAGC
>PVKC010027317.1:0-15788 GCA_004027635.1 Crocidura indochinensis | reverse complement strand
CCTAGGACTGACTAATAATAATAACTCTGAGCCCTAGTTGGATTACTAATTAATTAATTCCATCATCTATAAAATGGTGTAACAGTCTTATTATTATCACATAATAGTTATTCTTACATCCCAAAGGTGATGAAAGTATCTATTTTTTTTGGGGGGGGGGTCACACCCGGCAGTGCTCAGGGGTTACTCCTGGCTCCATACTCAGAAATTGCTCCTGGCAGGCACGGGGGACCATATGGGGCACCGGGATTCGAACTGATGACCTTTTGCATGAAAGGCAAATGCGTTACCTCCATGCTATCTCCCGGGCCCCTGAAAGTATTTCAATACTAAGAAACAGATTGAATTCTTAAATCATTAAAAGACTTTTTGTAAATGCACAAACTTCCTGCAATCTACTTTTTAAAGTATTTTCCTATAAAATAAAATCAATTTCACTGTAATTACAATATATAATAAAAACATGCATGCCCTTGTGAATTAATTTGAACAGTCATATCTTTGGTCATCAGAAGCCATAGAAATTAATGTATCATGTTTATAAACTGTTCATTAAAGGAAAACAACCATCTAGAGTTTCCCAATGTTGACATAGAAGGATCATTCCTATTTAGCTCAAGCTATTTTCAAGTAATTATCAATTAAATATTCATGAGTATTAATATTTTATTATTAGGAAAGCATGAACATGTTCACAAGACTCATTCTGGGACTTGTCATTTTTGATGCTGCTATAACCGCCCCAACTCTGGAAACCATCAACTATGACTCAGAAACCTACGATACCACCATGGAAGACATGGATGATTTATACAACTATAGAAACATACCTATTTACCACACTAAGGTAATTGACACTCCTTTGTGACTTAAAAATATTTTATGAGGGATAGAATCTATAGTACAGTAGGTTGGGTGCTTGTCTTGCACGTCTCAGACCCAAAGTTAGACCCCAGTTCCTTCCCCAGTATCCCATTTGATCCCTGAGTACAGTCATGACTAAGCTCTGAGCACTGACATGTTTGGACCAAAACAAACAAGATTTATGTTTGGAATGTTAAGGTTTGTGCTCTTGAGATAAGGTTCTGTTAATTACAACTAGAAATGTTCTACTTATAATAATTTTATATAACAACTTCCTCCTGAATATGTTCAATCTCTTAGGAGCTAACAATAGAGAATTCTTTTACTCCTTAGTTTTCATCTAATTTTATTTGTTTTTACACAATTTTAAAAAAAATCAAGTTCCCATCTAAATAGAAATAGAAATATTATAGAAACAAGTCAAGAAAAAGAAGTTAAAATAATATAAATTTAAAAAAATGTTGGAAATGAAAAATCCTTGATATAGGAAATTAAAAGAAAATAAGTAAATTAAAAGAGAAGCAGAGGATAGGAAAGAGATAAAGGTGAATAGAAGGACAAAGGTAATTGTCTCACATGAAACAAACCCTGGTTCAATCCCTTGCACCACATGGTTCCCTGAGCATTGTCAGGTACAGACCTGGAGACTTAGAGACTTAAAATACTATCTGTTCGCTTAGCCTGGATTATCCCCAGAAAAACATTTGCATCCTCTGCCCTCTCAGTGAATTGCCTTTCATCATAAGGAGGGACCTTTGAGAATCCTGTTGAATGAGGGTAGTGGAAGAGAGGGAGAGAAGAAGGGAGAGAGAAAGAGAAAGGGGGACAGAAAAAGAGAGAGAATGATAAAAGAAGGCAGAAAAAGGATATCAGTTTGGAACTCGTTTGAATTCCAACAAAGAATGTGTTTTCCTGAATGACTGATGATCTTTTAGCAGTAATGCAGGTCCCGGGCAAGGTGACAACCCATTATATAAATCTGATATGACACGTTCTAATTAAAAGCCAAGCCCTTTGGAATGAAAGGATACAGCTAATTTTCTGACTCAGAAAACACACAGGCCTTGAAATGCTGAAGTGTAATTAAAATACAATATTGTCCCCACCAAATAAACAAACACACTCTTACACACATACGCATACACACACACACACACACACACACACACACGCATACACAAACACCACATGCACAAACAGGTCTATTAAGTACAAAAACACCAAAAGGGAAATTACATTGCTTTTTCATGTTTGAACTAGTCTTTATATATAAATGTTCATAAAATACTTTTAATAATAAGTAAATCAAACTTTTTTAATCAATTAAGCTGATTTTTTAATTTCTTATTTTAAACACCAGAATTACAAATATGATTGTAGTTTTGTTTCAGTCACCAGTGCAAATTCCCACCACCAGTGTCCTCTATCTCCCTCCTCCCCCCACCCCATGCCGGTCACAAAGAGTGGTGAGTGCAGTTAGGAAAATAACTACACTAACAACTACCAAGACAATGTTAATGAGTAGGAGTGGTAGAAATGCCTGCCTTAAAGAAATAGAATATTTTAAAATCTTATATATAAATTTTTTGTTTGTTTTTTGGGTCACACCCGGCAGTGCTCAGGGGTTACTCCTGGCTCCATGCTCAGAAATTGCTCCTGGCAGGCACGGGGGACCATATGGGGCACCAGGATTCGAACCGATGACCTCTTGCATGAAAGGCAAACGCCTTACCTCCATGCTATCTCCCGGGCCCCTATAAATTTTATACAACATTTTTATTATGAGATATAAATATTCTCATTTTTATCTTAAAGTAAAATAATCTAATCTCAAAATACAATATTTTGTTTTGTTTTGGTTTGGTTTCACATTTGGTGATGCTCAGGGGTTACTCTTGGCTATGTGCTCAGACATTGCTCCTGGCTTGGGGAACCATATGGGGTGCTGGGAGATAGAACCTCGGTCCGCCCTAGGCTAGCGCAGGCAAGAGAAGCCTTTATTCCTTGGGCCCCAATCAAAATACAATCATTTTTGTTTGTTTTGTCTATTTTTTGTTTGTTTGTTTTTGGGGGTCAACCCGGCAGCGCTCAGGGGTTATTCCTGGCTGTACGCTCAGAAATCGCTCCTGGCAGGCTCAGGGGACCATATGGGATGCAGGGATTCTAACCACTGTCCTTCTGCATGCAAGGCAAATGCCTTAACCTCCATGCTATCTCTCTGGCTGCCCCAATACAATCATTTTTAAGTATTTTTTCTCCTCACTTCTCTCTGTCTCCTTTTAGTAAGAGTTCAGGGTTAAGATAAAAACTCTTTTATCTGCACATTTGGTTGACTATACTTTCCAGTTGTTTTTAGTGTTTGCTTTCAGCACATGGCTTCTGATAAGTTAAAGATGTTTTCTTTTAAAGTTAAAGATGTTTTGTCATTAAATTTTACTGTGTAATCCTACATCTTCAACCTAATATAGCACCAAAGATTATATGAAGAAATTTTTCAAGTATTTTACTATGTTCTGTTCCTTTCTCCATCTTGCAAAACTATAGTTTAAAAAATGAAAAGCAAAAATACTTGAGTTCACACTGGCATCTATCAGATTTAATATTTGACATTTCTCTAAAAATTATTTTGCCTGATCTATGACATTGATAAAAATAAATAAGTGAATTCTCTATTTTGAGCAATGCTGTGTGGGAATTCATGGAATTACTTTATCCCTGTAGAGAGCAAGTACACATGAACAGGAATACAGATTGAGAAAAATACTGCTACAGAGAGTTGTGAAATAACTGTGTTTTACCTGCAGACACTTATTATAAACTATATTCTTCCTCACATGAAAACATGCTAATATAAAGAGTATAAACTAAATTTAAGAGGCTTTACATATTCTGCAATAGTATTTCTCTGATAAATCACCAAATATATGACATTTTAACTTTACAAGTTCCAGACTGATTTATCAAATGTTTCCAATTTCCAAGGAATTCTTTTACACCACTGATTCCTTAAAAATAGAGGACCCCATGGAGTCCAGCACGACATTACAGCAGTAGGGCATTTGCCATGCACTCGGCTGACGTAGGGCAGACCTTGGTTTGATCCCCGGCATCCCATATGATTCCCCCAAGCCAGGAGTGAGTTCTGAACACTTAGCAAGAGTAACTAACCCCTGAGCATCACCATGTGTGGCACAAAAACCAAAAAGAAAAAAGAATATTTACAGGCATAAGAAAGAGACTTTAATTCCAAATCAAATAAATTATTAACATGAATTATTATTATAGAAATTGTATATATTATACAAAATATGTATACTATAAATTACATAATATAAATTGTACTATATGACTAAGTAATTGTATAAAATTATATAAATATAATATAAATTTATAATATAAATTGATTCACAAATAAAAGTATATGATTTTATGGGTTATCTGCATTAAAATAAAAAATTTCACCTTGTGAATAAAGCCTAAAGTATAAGTATTCACAGCATAAATTTTGCAAATGCATTTTGAAAAATTTCAGCCTATAGTGATTCCAAGTAAACATTTGCCTCATATTTATAAGTAAAGGTAAGTTGCTCTAACTCTTCTCTTGATCCAATATATCATTTTGTAATTGGACTGTCACACATTAAAACTAATGTTCAGTGAATTAGAAGTTAGAAGATAGTGGAAATATCTAGTTCAGTTTTGTTTTCTTTTGGTTTGTGTTTCTGATTTATACCAAGTTCTGTACTCAGGAGACCATATAATATTGAACCTGGATGGTTTTTATCTTTATCTACTGTACAATCTAGCTTCATTTGCTTCATTTTCTGTTTTCAATAGCAAGAATATAGTTCTGTCTGATCTAACCCAAACTTTCTACTATTAGTAGAATGGCATAATGTATTAAAATTATAAATATGAGGCCCAGGAGATAGCATGGAGGTAAGGCATTTGCCTTTCATGCAAAAGGTCATCGGTTCGAATCCCGGTGCCCCATATGGTCCCCTGTACCTGCCAGGAGCAATTTCTGAGCATGGAGCCAGGAGTAACCCCTGAGCACTGCCGGTGTGACCAAAAACCAATAAAATAAATAAAATAAAATAAAATAAAATTATAAATATATATGGTAACAGGGCTTCTGAAATTCACGTACACTTATTTCTTGAAAATTTTAACAACAGAGATAATATAGTGAATGCGGAGGATGCTTGCCTTGCATGCTGATCAAATTATATAAATAGCACCTCTTGTAGTCTCCCAATCCTTATTAAGAGGAGTCCTTAAATGTAGGAAAACATCCTGAGAATCTCCGAGTGTGTCCCCTAAAATTACTCAAAGCACATCATTAAAAACAGAAAAGAAAACTCTAAGACTAATTTAACATTTTTTGTGTGTTAGGCAAAATTCTTTCCTGTTTTGTCCTCTAGTATATTCATCTTCTATAACCATAAAACATCAAAAATATATTGAAACATTCCTTCTCTAATTGTAATTAGACTATGCTGTTTTATAAAAAAAATTTACAGTGAGCATCTTAAGTAATTATCTGCAAGTAAGCAACAAATATGAAGCATGAGTGAACGTTAATGTAAGGGAAATTGCAGTTGAAATATATAGAGCTGTTAAGCACTGGGAACCTCAATCTTATACATAGGAGAATTGAGGTTCATGTAAGTTTGCTTCCCTAACCATTGTTTGATTTTTATTTTGTGAGAACTTGACAAGAAAATTCACATCTCAACTTCTAAACCACAAAAAGCTATGAGAAAAAATAGTTCATTGGGACAGGAGAGATAATATAGTGGACAGGCAATTACTTTGCATGCGACCAATAAAGGTTCTACCTCTGGCAGCTCACCTGGTCCTCCTATCTTCTTTAGGAGTTATCCCTGAGTGCAGATTCAAAATTAAGCCTGGGACACAGCTGGGTGTGTCCAAAATATAAAGCCAAACCAAACAAAAAATAACATTCGTATAACTTTCGGTTAATAAATTTATTCTCATTTTATATCAATAGAAAATAAATACAACATAAAATAATATTAATTTTATCATAAATTTTAAATATACTGCTGCAAAGCATTCATTTGCTTGTTCTTTGATTACCAGCTCAAGGAAATAAACAATATGTGGTTCCCAGAATTTTTAATATTAAAATTGCAGCTTTTAATTTTTTTTATTTCTCCAGACCTCAGAAAATATTGCACTTTACCTTTCGATAATTTATTTTGCCTGGCTAATTACTCGGTGACTATATTATTCTTTATGCATAGACTGAAAAATATAAGAACTTTATTTTCTTCAGTAAATTTCTTTGACTCTATTCAAATGATAACACAGTACTCTAGTCTTATATCAATGTATTTAAGTGCAATGAAATGTTTCTTCATCATCAGAAAAACAATTATATCTTATAGCCATGTGGAACACTTGCTAAAATACTGTTGGATGGTGTGTAGGAATTTCATATTGACATCAGACAATGTTTCCATGAGGTTAGAGAGAAAAAACAAATTTTTCAGGCTTCAGAGCAAAAATGGGCTGTAACTTTAGAGGAATTTATATACTTCATAAATCCTATATCTTATAGCCGTGTGTTTGAAATTTTATTCAGAAACCTGAAAAACACTTTGTGTCCTGTATTCACACTTCCATATTAGCTCCCTACCTTAATTTCCTGTCATTCTAATCTCCTGAGTAGATACTTTGAAGTATTAATACACAGACTCCAAAATCAGTTTTTTATAAACTCTAAAATTAGTTAGATTGTGTTGCAAAAGTAAATGACAAAAACAACTTACCACAAAACACCTGTAATAATCAACTAATAAATATTATTGAATGACAGCTAATTTCCATACCATTATTCACCCCTGGACAACTCAGAAATTGATCCTGGCAGGCACGGGGGACCATATGGGGCACCGGGAATCGAACCAATGACCTTTTGCATGAAAGGCAAACGCCTTACCTCCATGCTATCTCCCAGGCCCCAACCCCTGGACAACTCAAGTTCAAACCCCAGGACTCCATATCATAAGTCATCTTTAAGTTCAGAGCCAAAAGTAAGCCTTGAGCACAGACAGCTGTATGTGACCCCAAAACAAACAAACAAAAAGCCCAAACTTCAATCAACTCTCTTCTGAGGGGATAGGGAGAGGCAGAAAGAATTTGTCTTAATAAGCTCTTAGTAGGACTGTTTTATTCTCCGTTTACATTTCAAACTATTTGAAAACCTTAACAATGAAACAATAGCAACTACAGAGGTAGCTTAGTGATAGAGCACTTGTTTAACATAATGAAAGACCATGAGTTTAATGCTGAGAACCTGAGAAATATAGGGAAAAACAAGGTAAATATACAATCATGTATAATCACCAGAAAATAGAAATTATGAGAGTTCTAAATCAGAATGATGTGTCTCTATTTTAATATTCTATGAAGCCAAGTCCAGTTTATTATCACAAATACCCCTTGAAATAAAATATCACTTCATTATATTATACCTGTTACCACTATCATTATTAACAACAAAGAAGGTTTTGCCCAAGGATTTTTCAGGTCAGAAGTTTCAGAATAAGATTTAAACTTGATTCTGTTAATGCCAAAGCAGAGATTTTGGCACTGAAAGAATCGATTAATTTTCTGCTGTTTTTCTTTCTTCTTTTATTTCTTTTATCTATGTCCAATTTGGAGCTTTCATTACTCTGAAATTCAGTAATATGATTATGAGGAATGAAAGAGTCAAGAATTTCCAAGTGATTATAGTTTTCACAATACCTCAGCATCTATCATAGCTGTCAAGTATTAAGGGAGAGAGAGGAAAGATGATCCTTCTACACTGAAAGCTGTTTTGTCAGAAATAGGAGGACTGACTAGTCATTGCCAAATACATTTCTTTCTCATCTATTTTCAAGATAAAATAGAAAACAAGATACAATTTTCATTGCCAGTATTCATGGTCACATTTTTTAGATAATTAATATGGGTCATTTAAATCAATTGGAATACCAGGTTCATGTTTAAAGCACAGTTTCAGTACAACTGAAATATCATGTGAAATCTAGGATAGTTGAGTTCTTTTTAGTAAAACAGCTTAAGAACTCTTGACCTTTCACACCTTTGGAAACAAAGGTAAATTTTCAGTTATTTTTCCTTTAACAACATATAATGATACAGAAATATTGATATATTATATAGGTATATTAATATATAGCATGTTATATATCATTATGTATTGATATAAAATAGTATTGCTCATAGAGTAATTTATGTTATTATGGGTGTTATAGTATTATCCACAAAATGCTATATTATATTTATATTACTAATTATATATTATATTGCAAATAAAAATGAAAACTGCTAACATAACTTGAAGTTAACTAAATGTCTTAAAAAGCATACTGTTTGGTAAATAGACAAATAAATACTGAGGTTTTTCTAGGCAGTATGTATTATTCTAATGTTCCTTTTATGTCCAACCTAAGTGAAGAATTAATGTAAAGAAATAGAACACAGAATAAAAACTTGCCACTTCTGAGTGATAAAGATGAGATTGACTTACATGTAATGCAATGGATAGACTACTGGATACAAACATCTAATCATAACCATGTTGGATCTTATTAAAATTGTATCTACCAAGTGCTTTATGTTATGTCATTTCTCATGGCAATTTTCTAATTTTCTCTAATTTCTAACTTCTTGCTTCTTTGCACTATATTTCTTTTTAGTACTTATTTTATTCCAGGTCATTATACCTTCGCAACAAGTGATCTCTAAAAATTCTTATTTGGAAAGCTGTTGAGCTGATTCATACTGGTCAAGTCCTCAAGACTACAATCCTCACTCACTCAACTTGGTGGAATTCTGTGCGGTCCCCTCATTGCATCTGTTGCAGTGTGGGGATGAGTCTTTCTAATCCACCAATAATGTCCCCACCATCCTAAGCGTTATTCCATGAGTGCTTCTCCCCTTTCTTCACCATTAGAGCTGTGCCAATTGATTTTGTTGTTTCTACTTGTATGAAATTTCATTTGAGGGTTCCAGGGTGACTTATAGCATCACCCACCTTGTCTTTCCTCTGACCTTAATTTTGGAACTTAGGATTTCTTACTACCATGACTAGCCGTGTAAACATTTGTGAAACCAGCTGATTGGAGCTAGGATTAAATGACTATTAGCATGATGTGGTTGAGACAGCCTATCCACTCTAAAATTTGTGGGTTCACTGCAGGATTCCTAAGTTTATTCTCTATGAGACATAAATAAGGGACACATACTTATGAAAAACCAGAAGTACTGATCCTATTTTTCTCTAGGCAATAGAAGAAATGAGGTAGAATAAATCCAAATAGGAGACCTGTATCTATGTTAGGTCAAGGTGACTGGTGTTTTTATGGGAACATTAGGTGCTCCTTTTCTAGGCATAGAGTTGGTGGAGAGAGCACTTGCTGAGCCAGGCAAAACTTACAGAGATCAGTGAGATATCGGTGTTCAGCTCATCTCTACTTGTTTGCCAAAAATAACACTGGAGCGAGAGTATACTAAGGTATTTTGCAGAAGTCACCTCATTCCTGGCCATTTGTGCTAATGCCTGACATATTCTGCAGTACAAGCACAAAAATCTGGGACTGGAGTGTTTCCATGGCCTTCCATTGCATTCATTGTTCCCTAACTTCATGTCACCATGTAAAAGATGTTTTAATAAAAAGAGAAAAATATAAGCCTAAATCACCCTATGCAATAGAAGTCAGGTTGACTGTGTCTGAGGCACACAATAAGTTCTTAGTCATAGTACTTTGAGGTTTTATTTATATTAACATACTGACCTCAAACGCATTCACTTCTCTTGGTTTCAAAAAATGGTCAGTTTCTGCATTCTATTAGCAAGTACAATTGAGCAAGTTTCTGGTGAACACAGAATGTCTTTTGCCCTAGTATGCTGGAAAACAAGTGAAATCTTACAGCTCACGTCAAATTCATGCAAAAGTAATTATCTATAAAAAGTGTGCAAATATTTTCCCTACAAAGCTGGGGATTCCAGGAATTGTGTGTGGAATGCATTTCTTCCTTTAGATTGACTCTATTTCATGAAACATCTGTCTTCATTTCCTCTTTTTTTTGAAGCCGACTTTGGGTACCTCTGAAAATCTATTCCTTCTAATATGCCTCATTCTGACTCTTTAGATGGGAAACGTATGTCTCTCTCTCTAAAAAAGTTTGCCTAAGTGAAATTTCTAGCCAGTCTTCATATATGGCTTCTAAATACACTAAAGATAGTATAACTTTCTTTTAATTAGATTTCAGGCTATGCATATTTAAAAGTAAACATTTACACATTCATTGTTTCTTCTAATCAAAGTTTCTGTCATTAAGCATAGAACTATGAATTAGATTTATTCAGAACAAGTAACTTGTATTATACTTCCATGAGATCCTACTGGTCATGTACAATATTATAGCATATAAATATATTGATAAAAACAATAACCCAATATTTTGCATCTACTAGACTTGAATAAAGAAAAAACTGATGATGCTATGAAGTATTGGAAGAGCTAAAATGGAGAGAATATATGAGGGAAGGAGAAAAGTCAGAAAAATGAAAACAGAATTTAGTGTTCCTTTCAAAGCTATTATTTTTATTCAATGCAATTATATTTTTCTTCAAATTTTGTACCTTATTAATAGACAGGTGTTTGAATGTGAGGGGAAGACATCCATATGTTTTTTGTTTTGGGTTTTTTTTTTTTTTTTTGGTTTTTTGGGCCACACGCATTTTATGCTCAGGATTACTCCTGGCCAAGCACTCAAAAATTGCCCCTGGGATGGGGGGACCATATGGGATGCTGGAGAATCGAACCATGGGCCTTCCTTGGCTAGCACTTGCAAGGCAGACACCTTACTTCTAGTGCCACCTCACTGGCCCCATTCATATGTATTTTTATGTTATGCCATATATTTTCACTTCTATTGGTTAATGGATGTGGTGAAGAGTGATGTTGAGAAATTGATCTTTTGAGTTTTTAAAACAAGTATGAGTTTTTAATATACAGCACAGTGATTATAATGAATATAATAGCATGTATTTAAGTAGTGTTAAAGGAGTGCATTCTAAATATTCGTAGAACAAGAAATAAACAGGATCATCAGATAACAGCTCAATGATTTCTCAGGGTTTGTTTCCACTGGAAATTGTGTAATCCTTTGCTTTGTTTCTCTCCACATGACATGAGTGCAATCATCTGGTATTTGTCATTTTTCCTTTTGACTCATTTCACTTAAGAAGACAAAGTGACCTTAAAAATATTTCTGGTGGTATCTTGGCAGCGTGTTGAGGAGCCAACATGGAGTGCAATGCTAAAAGTATAAAACAATGCATGACAAAATAATATAAAGCAATAAAAATATAACTTAGAAGGGTTCAGGGTTCAGGACATGCCTAGCTTTTCTTAGGGATTATTTCTAAGTCTTTTCCCAGGAATGATACTGAAATGCTCAAAAGATACATGCAGTACCTGGGATCCAATCAGAGTAACTGGAAGTGTTACTTTCAAAAAAAAGTGTCTTACCTCCTGTACTTTCTTTTGAGTTCCCCCAATTTTTTTTTTTATTTAAGCTCTGTTTTGCACATCAGGGAAATGAATCTCATGCCTTATTTTTAAAGGCCCTGAATCAAATCCCTGGTACTTCCTGCCTTTCTGAAATTCCCCCAAAACACACATATACATTTTAGTATCACCAACCTGACCTGCTAGTATCCAGTACCAGCCAGATGAGCAGTAAGTATGTCAAGGACTTAGTACCAAACCATCACAGCCTTGTAACCACCAGGCCTAGTATCACCGGAAGTTGCCCCTGCTTAAAACAGAACTAAAATTAATCCTATATTGCACAGTTATATGTAATACGTATTGATTGGATCTATTTGGAATTTTAGCAGGCCTTTTGGAGCATCAAGAAGAGACAAGGGCTGAAGAGAGTGACCACTAGTTGTTTCTGGGGGCTCTCTATGGGCTTTAGGAATAAAAATAAAGGTGTGACAAGATATTTTCTCTAAGTTATTGATATTTTAACAACTAAAAGCCTATTCTATTTAATGTATAATTTTCTTTAACTTCATAAAACATTTGCTTTTAACATTTAAAGAGTATAGTAGGGGGCTGAAGCAGTGGTGCAAGTGGTAGGGCATTTGCCTTGCACTCGCTAACCCAGGACAAACCATGGTTCAATTCCCCAGCATCCCATATGGTCCCCCAAGGCAGGAGCGATTTCTGAGCTCATAGCCAGAAACCTGAGCATCACCAGGTGTGGCCCAAAATTAAACAAACAAAATAATAAAATTTAAAAAAGTATAGTAAATAGAAAAACAGGGTAGTGGATATTGGCAATTAATAAATGTATCAAAAGATCATGTTTGGATATATTACATTTCCTCACCTTTGTGTCAACTAAATACAACCTTAGCTGGGAAAGACAAAGATAAAATTTTTGAAATAATAAATTCATATTGATAAAAATGACATCTAATTATGTTTAAAATGTTAAGGTTAAGCAGGGAAATACTTCAAGTAACAGAGCACAAGACTTTCAAAGGTGAGGCTTTGAGCTCCTTCCAGAACTTCTTGCTCCACCCCAAGCATGCCCTTGTTTTGCTTTGGTACTCGTAATCATTGCCATAAATGCCCCACCATAACAATAAAACAACAAAACAAAGTAGGAGTCAGAAAGTACAAAACAAGGGAACTTACATGTGACTGATACCAATGGTAATGCATATGGTCCCCTAAACCACTCTTGAAAGGTGATCTTTGAGAACAGAGCCTGGAGTAAGTCATAGACCACTAACAACTGTAGCTTCCTAAAAATGATTTTTAAATTAAGTGTGTATGCTTATAACTTACTAGATACCTTTTTATATATAAAATAAAAAGCTTATGTATCATTTTGGCATTAAACTGTAAAATGTAAATTGGGGGGAATTTTATCATTTGGTCAAGCAAAAAGAATACAAAGGATCAAAGGTTATAACAGGTATGTCATAACCATGTGACTGAATGAGGGAACTGGAAAGCTTATCTAGAGTACAGGTGGGGGTGGGGTGGGATGGAGGGAGATTTGGGACATTGGTGGTGGGAATGTTCTACTGGTGAAGGGGGGTGTTCTTTACATGACTGAAACCTAATCACAATCATATATGCAATCAAGATGCTTAAATAAAGATATTATATAAAAAATAGAGAATCTAGATTTCTGAGGATGTCATGAGAAACTCAGTCCCCAATGGGAAGGACCTATCTTTACTCAGCAAAATCTTTTTTTTCCCAGTAAAGAAAGATAGATTCTGTTGAATGGAGCTTACTTAGAAAAATGTGAGGGGAAAAAAAAAAGAGGTAATATGTATTTAAGAGAAATACAGGCTTATTTAATGTAGACAAAAATCAACAAAAAGACATAGAGACAAACAAATGAAATATGTATTTAAGGAGAACATGGGATTGAATATCGAACTCCAAAAATTTTGTGTATAATTTTTGTCCCAGGTTTCTGGGTCATATGAAAGTTAGATATTTACTAAATGATATAAAGAAATAAACATTATGGGGACCAGAGAGATAGCACAGCAGTAGGACATTTGGCTTTCACACAGCCAATCTAGGACAGATGGTGGTTCAAATCCTGACATTCCATATGGTCCCCTGTGCCTGCAAGGAGTGATTTCTGAGCGTAAAGCCAGGAGAATCCCTGAGTGTTGCTGGGTGTGACCCAAAAGCAAACAAAAAAAAAAAAAGAAAGAAAAAAAATCAACATTGAGATGAAGGAAGATAGTTGAGAATGAACGGTTAAATAAATTATATATATGCATGCATTCATTTATGAAGTGTTGCTTTTACAAGTAGCCACTAATTGCTTAAAATATGAAAAAGTAAAAACCAAATGTAATTTAAAATTCAATTTCTAAAGAAACATCTATTTTGCCTTTTTTATTAAATATTTTAATTTAAAGCATTGCAATTTACAAAGTATTTATATTTGCTTTATTCATACTATGTTGCAGCACCAATTCCACCACCAGTGTCAACCGACCTCTGACAATTTTCCCAGAGTCCACTCCAAACCAACCCTTCTCCAGCTGCCATATTGATAGGCAACTTTTTAATTTTGGTGGTTAAATTTTGTGTCTTAGGATTTTGTGTGGTTAACTTTAACATTTGGATATTCGGTTCTGTCCTTTTTTAACACCACCAATTAATTACCTGAGTACCTGAGTACCTTTTACCACTTTCACCATTATTTCACATCTCTCTATCTCCTCCTTCACTCAATTTCTTTCCTTCTCACTATACTCTGGGGCCAAGGATTAAAGAAAAGGCTTTTATTAGTGTCTTAGGAGAGATTTTAGGGCATACTTTTTGGTGCTTTGAAACTATTTCCTAATTGTAAAAATCTTGACTTTCTCAGCCTATGCTTGAAATTTTCTCCCCCTATTCTCCCTCAACTCATTCTGCCTTTCTCTGATCTCTCTGTCCTCTCCTTCTTCTCTCTTTCCCTCCAAATCTCTTCTTCCCATAACATTTCTCTAAATTATTGTACCTGAAATTATTTTATTTCACGTAAAAGATAAGAAGGGGTGCCTGAGCCTTAGCACAGCCAGTAGGGCATTTGCCTTGCATGTGATAGACTGTGGTTGGTTACCTGGCATCCCATATGGTCCCACCCGCCTGCCAAAAGTAATTTCTTTTTTTTTCTTAACATTTTTTAAATTAATATATTTTATTTAAACACCTTGATTAAATACATGATTGTGTTTGGGTTTCAGTCATGTAAAGAACACCACCCATCACCAGTGCAACATTCCCATCACCATTGTCCCAAATCTCCTCCCCACCCACCCCCGCCTGTACTCTAGACAGGCTCTCCATTTCCCTCAAAGGTTCTAATTTTTAGGACAGTTAAAAATGTAGTTATTTCTCTAACTTAACTCATCACTCTTTGTGGTGAACTTCCTGAGGTGAGCTGGAACTTCCCGCTCTTTTCTCTTTTGTGTCTGAAAATTATTATTATTGCAAGAATGTCTTTCATTTTTCTTAAAACCCATAGATAAGTGATACCATTCTGCGTTTTTCTCTATCTCTCTGACTTATTTCACTCAGCATGATAGATTCCATGTACATCCATATGTAGGAAAATTTCATGACTTCATCTCTCCTGACAGCTGCATAATATTCCATTGTGTATATGTACCACAGTTTCTTTAGCCATTCATCTGTTGAAGGGCATCTAGATTGTTTCCAGAGTCTTGCTATGGTAAATAGTGTTGCAATGAATATAGGTGTAAGGAAGGGGTTTTTGTATTGTATTTTTGTGTTTCTAGGGTATATTCCTAGGAGTGGTATAGCTGGATCGCATGGGAGCTCAATTTCCAGTTTCTGGAGGAATTTCTATATCACTTTCCATAATGGTTGAACTGCAGGGCATTCCCACCAGCAGTGGATAAGAGTTCCTTTCTCTCCACATCCCCACCAACACTGTTTGTTCTCATTCTTTGTAATGTGTGCCTTTCTCTGTGGTGTGAGGTGGTACCTCATAGTTGTTTTGATTTGCATCTCCCTGATGATTAGTGATGTGGAGCATTTTTTCATGTGTCTTTTGTCCATTTGTATTTCCTCTTTGTCAAAGTGTCTGTCCATTTCTTCTCCCCATTTTGTGATGGGATTAGATATTTTTTTCTTGTAAAATTCTGTCAGTGCCTTGTATATTTTGGAGATTAGCCCCTTATCTGATGGGTATTGGGTGAATAGTTTCTCCCACTCAGTGGGTGGCTCTTGTATCCTGGGCGCTATTTCCTTTGAGGTGCAGAAGCTTCTCAGCTTAATATATTCCCATCTGTTAATATCTGCTTTCACCTGCTTGGAGAGTGC
>PVKC010027316.1:0-15806 GCA_004027635.1 Crocidura indochinensis | reverse complement strand
CCCAAAAACCACACACACACACACACACACACACACACACACACACACACACACAGATTCAAGAGAATATTAGAGCTGAAATGAGAAAATTTCAAACAGAAATATCAGAGCTAAAAATGGCAGGTTAAATGAAAATCTCACTTGAAATTCTCACTGGAAAGTCTCGACTTTATAGACTCAACATCAACCTTAAAGAAAAACTGAAAGGTCTACGTACAATAAGGCAAGGCAGACTCCACAAACACACCAAACTTTTACAAAAAGATGGCACAAAATTGCATGTCAACCATTTTTCTCAGTATCAGTAAACTCAATGAGCATAGTGGCAAAATGGATCAGAAAACTGATTTTAGGGGGCCGGGAGATAGCATGGAGGTAAGGCGTTTATCTTTCGTGCAAAAGGTCATCGGTTTGTATCCTGGTGCCCCATATGGTCCCCCGTGCCTGTCAGGAGCAATTTCTGAGCATAGAGCCAGGAGTAACCCCTGAGCACTGCCGAGTGTGACCCAAAAACCAAAAAAAAAAAAAAAAAAAAAAAGAAAACTGACTTCAACATTTTGTCTACAAGACACATAGATGAATAGTCAGAGAAAGCACACTCAGAGTCAAAGGTTGTAGGATAATACTTCAAGCAAACAACTCCCTTACAAAGGTTGAAGCAACCATAATAATATCACACAGACTTTAGGCTTAAAAAGGTAATAAGAGACAAAAATAGTAATTTCTTACTAATCAAGGGTGTGTACACCAGGAAATAATCACACTTCTAAACATATATTCAGCTACTGAGGGGCCAGAAAATACTTAAAACAATTGTTGAAAGACTTGAAGAAAGACAGTAATAGCAACACAATAATAGTGGGACACTTCAACACTACCCTATCACACATGATATGTCAGACTAAAATTTAACACAAGGATATAATGGCTTTGAAGAAAGAAATTGAAGAGTAGCTTAGTATAGATAGATGATAGATTAGATAGATATAGATATTATATCCAGGAAGCTGGGTATAATTCTTCAAGCACATGGGACATTGTCCAAAATAAACCACATGCTTGACCATAAAACATACCTCCTTAAAATTGAGAGGTTAAAATTGTTCCTACAGTGATAGTGCATTTGCATTGCACGTGACGATCCCTGACATCCCATGTGGTTCCCCCAAACCAGGAGGATTTCTGAGTACACAACCAAGAGTAACCCCTGAGTTTTACTGGGTGTGGCCCCAAAACAAAAAAAAATTGTTCCTACTATCTTCTCAAACCAAGATTCACTGAAAATAAAAGTGAATCATAAACAAACATAGAAAAATCATTAACACCTGGAAATTAAACAGCTCATACTAAACAACTAGTAGATCAAAGATGAAATGAAAGAAGAAATTTAAAATTTCATGGAAACAAATGAGAATGGAGATACAAATTATCAGAATTTGGGAGACACAGAAAAAAGTATTAAGATCAAAATTTATAACTTTAAAAGTTTTCATCAGAAAGGAAGAACATGGAGCCAGAGTGATGGCATAGAGCAGTAAGGCATCTGCCTTGCCAGCACTAGCCTAAGACTGTCCAGGGTTCAATCCCTCGGTTCCTACATGGCCCCCCAAGCCAGGAGAGATTTCTGAGCATATAGCCAGGGGTAACCCTTGCACATTATCGGGTGTGGCCAAAAAAAAAAAAAAGGAAGAACATGCCTACATAAATAACTTAATGGAATAGTTTAAAAATTGGAAAATGAGCAACAAAATGAATCAAAAGTAGGAGGTGGAAGAAAATAATAAAACTTAGAGTAGAGAGCGCACCTCTTGCACTCCACACCTCTCTACATTAATATACACCTAAGCTAACTTCTATATGTTTATATGTGTGCAGGAGCACACAGAGATAGGAATTCTCATTAACGGACAAACCTAAACCACAAACAACTCATACCTATACCCTATATAACCTCTCCCATATGCTATCTCCTCTCCCTCCTCCAGAAATCCGACTCAATTCCACTTCCGATATCCCCACCACACTATAACTCTTCACCCTCAGCTCTTAATCCATTAGGCACCAAGAAAGACCTCCTACCACAACGAGCCAGTACCCACTACCCAAGTGAAGAGACACCCACTCAAGCTCTCACCTCATTCCTGGCAAGAAAATACAGCCAACACCCCGACAGACTCATGCAATGTGGCCCTCCTAACCACCTATCCCTAATGTGGACTGTGGCTTGATAATGGAACTAGCTCCAAAGGACCCGCACTGCAAGAACTCTACCCAAGACCTCTCTGCCTGGACTCCACCCTCACAAGAAAATCTCAAAAGTCAAGGGGGAACTCTATACTTTCATCCTAAGTATAGACCTATATAACACTACCTCTTATCCTGTTTCTCCCCAAATGTAAAGTGATTTCCTGTATCACTTTCTCCCTTTTTCTTTGTTTCTTTTTTCTTTTTTATTCTTGTAAGTTTCTTTTGTTTGTTTTGTTTTGTTTTAGGTTTTTTATTTGATTTGATTTGTCTTTGCTTCTTTTGGGTCAGTCCTGGTGGCGCTCAGAGGGTGCTCCTGGCTCTATGCTTGGAGAATGTCCCTGGTGGGCACAGGGGACCATATGGGATGCCGGGTTCTGAGCCACGGCCCTTCTACAGGAAGGACAGTCGACTGGTCTCCATGCTATCTCTCTGGGTCCCACTTTATCCCTTTAATTACGTCTTTTATTTAATCTTTATTTTTTTAAAGAAACTTTTTTTCCTTTAGATATGTGTGAGCATATATATTCTTAGTTTTTGTTGGGAGTCTGTTTTCTTTTCTCTCCACCCCCTAAATCCACCAGCAATGTAATGTAGCACCACTTCCTCCTGAAAAGGCATATTAAACAAAGGGGAAATTGTACGTATAAAAACAAGCTCTTATCTACTAGGGATAAGAACTCATACTTGTTTACAACACAGGTAAATCTCCCACCCTGAATGTATGTCATGTGGAAACAACCTAGGCTCCAGGGAACTAGACACTGACTGTTCAGCCTTAACTTCTGGATCCCAGACATAGAAATGACAGAGTTCACAACAGCTCCAGGAACCAAATCCCCTCCAGGGCATTTACAATGCTGCTCTGACACCAACATGTGCCAGTTCTAAATTGATAACCTGACGATGAGGAAATGGGAACAACTTCATCTAAGAGCAAGTTATCCCTCCTCATCAGTTATCAATTAGACAAAATCAGAAAACATGTCACCCTTTGATCTGTGCAAAAGCCAAGATCGCTATATACAGATGACTGATTGTTGCAAGCAAGACTGGACAGTACACATCCAGGGACCAAAAACAACAACAGCAACAAAAAGTTCTAGCCTAGCTTTTGGTCTACGATCTGTTCAACAAACAAGAGCTTCAATTCCAGAAGTCTGACTGAGACAACCGCAACTGAATGGGTCTTCCGGAAACATAACAAAAGACTTTATCCCAGGCTCCATTCTAGGAGCAACATAATGGCCAAGAACACCAACTACAGAAGATGGATTAAAACGACACTGAAAAAGCATAACTGCTAGAACCACAAAGAAAGACTTCATAAGCTCCATTCCTTGAGCTGCACAGCCACCAAGATCTCTAGATACAGAGGTCTGATTTTACTTTCCAAGACAAAGCAGAAGTCTTCCACACACCACAAAAGCAACAAGGAAGAGTAAATGATCATGCAAGGAGTCTAGAGTTAATCCCATGACAGTATACTTCAGAGGTGGAGAAAACCTGTATCTCCTAGGTCAGTGGTCGGCAACCTGCAGCTCGCGAGCCACATGTGGCTCTTTACACTTTTAATTTGGCTCTTCTGTGTGTCGGGTGGCCGCTCCAGGAGGCAAGACTCTGCTCCTAGCCTCTGTCAGTGTGCGCCCTCTGTACAGCCCATGTGGCGGGCTCCAAGAGTGTAAGATGATACCCAGTATCAACCCTAAGCAAAGTAGTTCCCCAATGTCATCCTTTCTTAAACCTCTTCCTTTGATATGTAAAAGTCCACTGAATATGTACTTTTGTCTCTCTTTCTTGACCTGAAGCCTCCTGGTATTGGGAATTGGTTTTAATAAAGAAAGAGGTGTTCTAGCTTTTTGGGCTTGAGGTAGAAAGTACAAGGTAAAAGGACATGAACTCCATGATCATCCTTTCCTGGCTCGCTTGGTTTATTATTTCTTTCTTGCTACCCTGCTTTTTCAGACCAGGTTGGTTGGGGGTTAGAAATACAGTGCCAAGACTATACTTTCAGGGATCATTTCTATAGTATGTGACTAGAGAAGTTTCTCTGATAGTGTAGAGCACCCGAACCCACGAGAGGAGTCAGAGTGTCCTCTCCTAAGCGTGAAGCCGGCTCTAGGTGTCGCTTCTGCTACTGCCTCTTGCCATTGATGATCATTCTCCCCTTCCAAAGGAAGGCGTAGAGGGAGAGGATGCAGTCTGAGTGGTAAAAAAAAGAAAAGAAAAAGAAATACAGTGCCTGGAGTGATCTTAAAACACATATTTATTTTGCACAAGAGTGGGCATCTTCCATGAAGCGATTCTCAGCCCAGAGTTTTCTTTTCTGTGGATTCTCATGTTCAGAGTTCTCATTATTAAAGTTCTGAGCTAATGCCCTTAAATGCTGTTTTTCATATTGATTATGATTTCTGCATAATATAAGTGCCAATCAGAATTTTTTTCTAGAGTAGAAACGTTTCAATATGAAAATGGATAAGTGACATGCATGGTCACTTATTGCAAACCACGGTGTCATAAAGGTAAATTTTGCAAACCTCAGTGTCATAAAAGAAAAGACAGATAAAGAGAAAGAACAAAATGCCTTCCCTTGATGTAGGCAGAGGAGGTTAAAGGGGAAGGAAACAAGGGACATTGATGTGGGGAAAGTGCACTGTTAAAGGGTGGTGTACATTCTATGATTGAAGTGCAAGTATGAATAATTTTGTAACAAATATGCTTAAATAAAAATTATTTTAAAATTTTTCAGGCACTCTATCATAATCCCTTTATGATATATCATATGCCTTTAACAGAGTGCAGTTTTTGTTTTTGTGTGTAGTTTAGTTTGGTTTCTTGCAGCACACACTCAAGTGTCAATAGATTTTATTCCTTTCATTGAAATCACTACTTTTCTCTGGAACACTGTCCTTGCTTTTAAAGATAGTTAAAATGCTTTTCTCTTTTACCTGTTCTACTCCATATTGTAGGTTTTCAAATTTTCAGCATATTTTGGTTATCAAGAGAAACGTTTTGAAATGTTTTGCTTCCTTATTATCAGAAATCAAAGCATTTTTCCTGGAGAAGGGCGTTCACTATCCAGAATTAACAAAATTCAGTGGCTTCAAAAACTGTCTTTCATGGTGGATGTTACTTCACATCTAAATCAGCTTAATCATAAACTACAGGGGAAATGAAACACAATTTTTGGATGGTAGATGTTATTTCTTTTGAAAAAAAATTATCTGTTTTTACTCAAGATTTTGACAGAGAAACTTTGATTCACCTTCCAAGCCTGTTGATACATTGCCAAGAAAATAATTCTGATATTGACATTACCTATTTTAAACCAGTACTTTCAAATATGACAGAAGCTTTTCTCAAGAGGCTTCAGGATTTCAGAAACAGCAAAGCAACATTGGCTTTTGTTTAAAAAACCTCTGGATGCCACTGTAACGGAATTAAATTTTTCTCCCTTTAATATTGACATTGGTCATTTTGAAATGCAATTTCTGGATTTAAAAAACAAAGAACAGTGGAGCTCAAAATTTGAACGTCTTTGTGCTAATTTAGAAAGATTGGAGAAACACAAATGTGAACTTAGGTCACAGGAGAAGTGGTCTGCTTTGAAAGACCTGAAGAAGGAAGATACATTGATTTTTAACACCTACAATAGTATTCCTGACTCATATAATCAACTAAAAAAGCTAGTGTTTGCTGTTCTTTCCTTGTTTGGGTCTACATATTTATGTGAACAATCATTTTCAAGCAAGAATCTTTTCAAGAGTAAATTGAGAAATCGTCTCATCGATGAGAACCTGGAATTGTGCCTAAAATTTAAAACAACAACATATAAACCTGATTTACTCAAACTATCCATGGAAATGCAAGACCAATGTTCACATTAGTGTTTGTGACTTTGCCAGTCATTATCAGGATGTAATTTTCTCTACATTGTAAGGCAAATTTTACAGAATTTAATGTTATTGATAAATCATATCATTCTATAGTTTTGTTTTATTACTAGTGTTATTTGTATCCTCCCAACCTATGTGGATACTTGCAAGCAGAATATTCTCAATAAAAACTTATTGAAACTATAACTGTGTACCATCCGATGTATTTTCGGTTTTACAAATGTGGCTCATGGAGCTGAAGAGATAGCATGGAGGTAAAGAGTTTGCCTCTCATGCAGAAGGTCAATGGTTCGAATCCTGGCATCCTATGTGGTCCCCTGAAT
This sequence comes from Crocidura indochinensis, assembly GCA_004027635.1. Taxonomy (NCBI): domain Eukaryota; kingdom Metazoa; phylum Chordata; class Mammalia; order Eulipotyphla; family Soricidae; genus Crocidura; species Crocidura indochinensis. The sequence goes on along the minus strand of PVKC010027316.1, from coordinate 9,343 downwards.
CTGCCAGAAGCGGTTTCTGAACATAGAGCCAGGAGTAATCCCTGAGCAATGCCAAAAATAAAAACAAAAACAAAAACAAAGAAAACAAAAATAAATTTGGCTCTCAAAATAAATTTCAATCATGGTTTTGGTTTGGATCAATTGAAAAAAAAAAGGTTGCCGACCACTGTCCTAGGTCAAGGGAATTCCTTCTACATATCCCCAATAGTTACTGTGCTTGTGCAGGGGGAGTGGGGGAAGAAAAGAAAAAAAAAAGCACAAAACAATCATTTTCCTACATGTTTATTTATCGATTGATCGATTTTTTTGACATCTTTATTTTGGTGTGGAGATTAAGATTGATGTCTCCAATATTATTTTATTTTATTTTGTCTTTTCTTACTCTTTCTTTTTGCACTCAAGCATGATTTGATTTCAGAACCGAGACTATTGTGTGGTGCCTGTCTTTATTGCTGTAGTGCTCGCTGATTATTTGATTCGATATTTCTTTCTGTATTGTTGTGATGTTTCAATTACCTTTTTCACATCCTCTCTCAAACTGTGGTTGGAAGCCTCTTGAGGGACTCTGCCCATTTTCAGTGTATTTGATTTCTTTTGTTCCCTCTTATTTTGTACCCCAATCTATTGCTTTTCTTTCCTTCAAACAAAACCACATACCTCGATTTATCTAGTTCTGCCTCTTAAATAGAGGGGGAAACAAGGGAGGGTTCCAGGACCAAACAGATACGTGATCACTAATAGTAAGCCAGACAAAGAGGGGTCCACCTACTCTAGCAGCCCGGGGGGTGATGGTGGGGTATCTGGGTTGTAGAAAGGGAACTAGAATGGGGGGAGGATATATTTGGTGATGGGTATTCCCCTGATTCAATGTTAATATATACCTAAAATACTACTGTGAAATATATGTAAGTCATTATGGAAAAAAATTGTGTTTTTAATCAGAAACTTTCTTTGACTTACATGTATTATTATTATATAAATTATACTATATTATATGTTATGTTACTATATTATGTTATCTTAGTTTACCTCATTATGTTAATCAATTTTGTCTCTTGAATAAATTCTTACAATAAAAAAGTAGAAAATAATAAACTGGAAAAACCAAAAGATTAATGAAAGCAAAACTTGATTCTTGAAAAAATAAACAAGACTCACAAAGAAAAGAAAGAAACTTAATAAATTGAATTTAAAAAAATGAATGGGAGGTCACTGCAGATACTTAAAAAGTTCAGAGGATAACCAGAGAATCCATCAGCTTATCGAAAAGGTTATATACCATGACCAAGTAGAATTCATCCCAGAGATGTAAAGATGGTTTAACATATGCAAGATAATCAACCAATAGCAGTAGATGTAGAGCAATCATTTGACAAGCTCCAATACCCATTAATGATATAAAAAAATAACTTCTTTTTTTTTTGTTTTGGGGCCACAGCTAATGTCAGTCAAGGGTTACTCCTCTCTCTGCACTAAGAATCACTCCTAGAGGCTTGAAAGACCATATGAGATGCCCAGAATCAAACCCAGTTAGCCATGTGCAAGGCAAATGCTCTGCCCACTGTGCTATTGCTCTGGCTCAAAACTCAACAAGATAAGAATGGAAGAAATTTTTTTTTCAACATAGTCAAGGTCATTTACTCCAAGCTTATGGCAAATAATACACTCAATAGGGAAAAAAATAAACGCTTTTCCCTAAATCTAGAACAAGACAAGAATGGCCCCTCTCACCACTTCTATTCAATATATTATTGTAAATACTTGCCATAGCAATCAGGCAAGAAAATTATATCAAGGGCATCCACATAGGACAGCAAAAAGTCATGCTCTCACGTTTTGTAATTGTTATGAGACTATATTTAGAAAATCCTAAAACAAAATAAATAAAAAACTCTAGCAAAAAGCCTCCAGAAATAATTTGTATAGTAAAGTGACAGGCTACAAAAATTAGCATGCAAAAACCCATGGCGTTTTATGAGAGAGAAAAAAAGGGACATTAAAATCAATCCCAATCCCAAAAAATAAAGTACCCTAGAGACAACTTAACTAAATGTTTGAAAAACCTATGCAAAGAAAGACTAAAAAATGCTGCTTCAAGAAATAAAAGAGTACCCAAGAAAAATGGAGACACACACCCTGCACATGGATTGTGAGGATTAATATCATTAAGATGTCAATACTTCCTAAATCATTGTACAAATTTAATGTGATCCTTCTAAGAATACCCATGACATTTTTCAAAGAAGTGGATCAAACACTCGAGAAATTCATTTTTAGCAGTAACTATCCACAAATAGCTAAATAGATTTTAGGAAAAAGAAGAGGAGAGGCATTATTTTTCTAATTTAAATTGTATTATAAATCATTAGTCATTAATACATCATAGTATTGGAATAAAAACAATCTCCAGTGGGATAGACTTGGGTGTTCTTAGATGGACACCCCCCCCCAGACAAATGATCTTTGATAAAAGGGTAAGTAATACAAAGTGTAACAAGGAAAGTCTCTTCAACAAGAGGTACAGGAAAAACTAGACAACTACATAAAAAGGTGAACTCAGGCCTCTCTTTAATACCATGCACAAGGATTAAATCAAAATGAATTAAAGACCTGATATCAGAGCTGAAACCATAAGGTACTTATAAGAAAATGTAAGCAGAGCACTCCATGACAGTGAAGCTAAAGGCATCTTCAAAGATGAAATATCATTCACCAAGCAACTGGAAGCAAAGACAAACAAAGGAACTACACTAAACTGAGAACCTTCTGCACTTCAAAGGAAACAATGAATAGGAAACAAAGTTACCTAGGAAATAGTAGAAACTATTCACCCAATACTCATCAGATGAGGGGTTATTATCTAAGACACACAAGGCACTAATAGAATTTAGCAAGAAAAAGAAAAAATATCTAACCCCATCCAAATATGGAGAGAAGAAATGAACAGATATTTCTTCAAAGAAGAAATACAGATGGCCAAAAGGCACATGAAAAATGCTTCACATCACTAATCATCAGGGAGATGTAAACCAAAACAACAATGAGGTACCATCTCCCACCACAGAGACTGGTACACATCACAAGTAACAAGAACAATCAGTGCTGGCATGGAGAGAAGAGAATTCTCATACACTGCTCAGGGGAATGTAAATTGGTCCAATCTTTTGGGTAAATAAAATGGATATTTCTCAAAAAACTGAAAATTGAGCTTCCACATGATCCAGCAATTCCACTCACAGAAATATACCCTAGGAATCAAAAATACAATACAGAAATGCCCTCTGCACCCCTATGTTCATCACAACACTATTTACAAGTGGAAATAACCCAAGTGCCCAAGAGCAGATAGCTCTTTAGCCCAAGAGAGCTAAAGAAACTATGGGACATTTCACAATGGAATACTATGCAACTATTGGAAAAAAGTAATCATGAAATTTGCTTATACATTGATATATGTAGATTATTATACAGAATTAAATGATTGAGAGGAGATAGGCAGAATAAATTCACTCATTTTGAGGTATAAGAAAATAATAGTATGATAATAATATCCAGAGAAAATAGAGATGAGGATCAGGAGGGCATGGTAGGAAGCTTGCCATATAAAGTGGTGAATGTAGTTAAGGAAGTAAATGATTCATCTGACAGTGATGATTGGAAATTATCACTCTGAACAAGAACTGAGTCCTGGAAGGGAATAAAATGATATGCATTGTAACCCTTCACTAGCAATAGTGCAAACCACAGTGTCAAAAGGAGAAATAGAGTAATGAATAATAATAATAATAATAATAATAATAATAATAACAACAACAACAACAATACCTCCAGCAGCAGGTAAATGAGTGTGTGGGGAGGAAAACTGGGAATATTAGTGACAAGAAATGTATAATGTACAGCAAACCAAAGTGTCTAAAAAGGGAAAAAAGAAAGAAAAAAGATAGAGTGAGAAAAAAGAAAAATGTATGCCCCAGAGACAGGTCAGGAGTAGGCATTGGGGAGGGTGAGAGGAAAACTGGGGATACTGGTGACAGGAAATGTGCACTGGTGAAGATTGTTGTGCATTGTAACTCAGTCATGAGCAACTTTATCAGGGGGAAAAAGCAACTTTATTATGAACCAAGGTGTTTAAACTTTATAAAAAAGAAAATAGTTCACAGATAAATATTTGTAAAAACACTCCAGAAGATCAAACTATGTGCATCATAGAACATACTTTTCTTTATCCCTTACTCCAAAATACATTTAATTTTATAAACTAACTTCCAGTTATTTATCTAGAATTACATATAACTAAACTGCACTTATTAGAATTATCCTTAGTAGTAAAGTCACGTCAGGAATTAGGAGGAAAGACAAATATTCTTTGCATTTTAATGCCAGCAAATTAAATAGCAATACTAAAGTGTGAAAAAAAATTGTAAGCTGATTTCAAATTATAGGCATATGTTTGGCTGAAAAAAAAAACACAGTGAGGAATAAACACTTCAAAGGAAATTCTTCTAGAAATGGAATCATTGGCACCAGCCCCACTGCCTGTTAAATTGATTTAAACAAAGAAAAAAAAAGACTGCTTCAAGAATCTTCAGCTTTACCCATATAACCAAAGGCTGGATTATTTGGAAGCAATCCTAAAACTATAACTTTACTATGACACACTGCCTTTTCCAGAACTCTAGCCAAACTATCTTAACTCTCTAATGAACCAAGAGTCAAACATGATTGCTCTTGCTCTTAATGTAAATAGTCCCTCCTCCCCGACAAGTTAAAAGCACTTTCCAAGGGCTGGGTAAATAGAACAGAGATACAGGCACTTGCCTTGCACGTAGCTGACCCTGGTTTGATTCCCAGAATTTCATATGGTCCACTAATCACTGCCAGGAGTGATTTCCAGAACTCAGAGCCAGGAGTGAACAAGCAAGCAAGGAAGGAAGGAAAAAGGAAAAGGAGAGAAAGGCTGGAGAGTTAGTACAGTGGATGAGTACTTACACCGCATATGGATGACCCAGTTGATTCATGGCATCCCATTTGGTCCCTGGAACACCTCCAGGAGTAACTCCTGAGCACAGAACCAGGAATAACGCCTGGACATTGTCAGGTGTGGTAGAAAAGGAAAAAAGAAAAGAAGAAAAGAAAAAAAACATCTAAAAGTGATTTAAGTGAGACAAATGGATCACAAAACTATCTCACAGACACAACACCACTTTTTCTGTTTATCATTCTGTGTGGGTGCATTGTGCATGTGTGATTTAGCAAGAGTTTATAGTACTATGGATTTTAAAGGGTTTAGCTTCACACCTTTATATATGCATAGTGTCACACCCACCACCAAAGTTCCAGTGCCATCACACTATCAAAAAAAAAATCGAACCCTTTACTCCTTCTTTCACCTATCTCTCTCCCACCTATCTTCCTGTAAAGACCACCAAAATTTTAATCACTTTCATTATTTGCCAGTTCATTTTTTCATATTCCAAAATGACTACATCTGGAATATGAATTTTCAAATGACTAAATGATTGAAGTAATTATATCTTACTCCCTAACTTATTTCTCAATATAATCTCTTCATTTTATCTTTTAAGTGGCAGACTAGTATTCCACAATGTATATACCAATTTTTGTATCTAGTTGTCTGTTGATGGTCTCTTAGGTTTTGTCTATTGTTACATAGTGCAAGTACTCATTCAAATAGTATTTCCATATCATATGAGACAAATGCCTAGTAGTGGCACTACTAGGTCATATGGGATTAACATCTTTATGTTTTTAATAAATATACTGCTTTTCATAGCCTGTAACTATGTAACTATGTGATTTATATTTCCAACAATACTATGCTCTGTACTAGAATTCCTCTTCCTCCCACAAATATTATTCAGATATATTCTCAATTGATATATTGCCTTTTTTCTTTTGGATAATTTCTTTCATTGTGTGCATTTTTATTTTATATCTCAGTTTTATTCTTGACTTTGTTTCCTCTGACATTAGAGGTGAGTCTTCAACACATGCCTAAAACTAATTTACACTAACAACTATCATAACAATCTCAATGAGTGAGAGAAGTAGAATACCTGTCTCAAGTACAGGCATGGGTTGGAAAGGAGGGAAAGGGGCCATTGGTGGTGGGACTATTGCACTGGTGAAGAGGGGTGTTCTGTTTATGACTGAAACTCAATTACAATCATGCTTGCAATCATTGTTCTTAAATAAAAATTTTCTATGTCTATATAATAATTAGGTGGTAGATTTTGGCCCCTCTCAAATTTTTATTTATTAAAAAATTTTACTATGACACCATGATTTGCCAAATTGTTCATAATAGTTGTTTCAGGCATTAAATGTTCAAACACTAGTCATCATCAGTGATGATACCATCAGTGTGAGCATCTGTCCTTAGTCCCACCCTACCCCCACCTTACCTGCCCCTTGAAGGCACAAACAAATTTATTTGCTATTGCTTCTTACAACACATTGGCAAATGGAATGATTAATACTTAGCTCATCAAGGTCAGTTTGAAATGATCATTATTTCTTTCTATGGTGTTAGTGAATTTGTGGCCTAATTCTACTGAGCCTTGGTTGGTGCTAGCTGGTTTTTCTGTTTTATGGTTTAGGCTTCGTGATCTTGGTAGCCTACTATGCTACTTTCCTATAGATTTGGTGTAATCCTTCTGGGAAAACATTACTATGAAATTTTTACATATTGTATGGCTGCACAGGTTTGTGACCCCCCCTTTAGATAACAAAAATTTAATTGCTTTTATAAGAAACATGGTTGCAAAATTGTTCATTATTGGGTTAAAGTGATAAATGTACATCATCTTTCATTAGTGCATGCTTACTATCATGGATGTCTCCCGTTTAGCTCTCACCTTCCACCTGCTCATCCCTACCTTGTTCTAGGGAAGGGAAATTGCTTCTCATTCTTTCTCTTCCCTCTCTTCTCTCTCTCTTTCCTTTGTGGCACTGGTTTGCATTATTGTTACAGAAGGGGTGTCTTGCCTGTTTCTCCACTTTCAGCCCTGAGTTCTTGTCCAGAATGATAAATTCCATCTATCATCATCTTAGCAGATCCTTCTTTACTCGCCACATTTTGTGGTGAACATTCTACCATGGGCTTGACCTTCATTTGTCTCTAATGTTTATGGGTATTATTACTGTACAAATCTCTTATTTTTCTTAAATCCCACAAATGAGTGAGATTATTTGATGTTTATCCATCTCCCATTGGCTCATTTCACTCAGCATAATAGTCTCCATGTCCATACATATATAAACAAATTTTATGACTTCATTTTTCCTAAAGGCTGTATAGTATTCCATTGTGTAGATGAACCACAGATTCTTTAGCCACTCATCTATTGTAGAGCACCTGCATTGTTTTCAAATTGTGGCTATTGTAAATCATGCTGCAATGAACATAGTGATGCAGAGAGCATTTTTGTATTGTGTTTTTGTGTTCCTAGGGTATATCCCTAGGAATGGTATTGCAGCATCATATGGAAGCTCAATTTATAGCTTTTTGAGAAATGTACATATTTATCACAAAAAGACTGGGTCATTCTATATTCTCATCAGCATAGAATGAGAGTCCCTTTATACCTGCATCCATGCCAGCACTGGTTGATTTTGGTTTTTGTGATGTGTGCTAGTCTCTGTGGTGTGAGATACTATCTCATTGTTGTTTTATTTTGCACTTCCCTGATGATTAGTGATGTGAGTATTTTTCATGTGGCTTTTGGCCTTCTGTATTTCTTCATTGAGGAAATGTCTGTTCATCTCTTCTCCCCATTTTTAATGGGTTAGATGTTTTTTCTTGCAAAGCTCCTATATTGCCCTGCATATCTTAGATATTTATTTTTATCTGATGGCTATTAGCAAAGTTTCTTCCATTCCATGGATAGTTTTTGTGTCCTAGTCATTATTTCCTTTGAGGTACAGAAGGTTTAATACAGTACTATTTGTCTATCTTTGCTTCCACTTGGTTGGCCACTGATATTTCATCCTTGAAGATGCCTTTGGTTTCAATATCATACATAGTGTTCTGCCTATGGTTTCAAGTCTTATATCATGGTCTTTAATCCATTTTTATATGACTTTTGTGGACTTATGAAAATTTCTGAGTTTATTTTTTATGTAATTGACCAGTTTACCCAACACGACTTGTTAAAGAGGCTTCCTTTATTCCATTTTGTATTTCTTGATTCTTTATCAAAAATTGTTTACAAACCTGTGAGTTCATTTCCAGATATACAAGTCTATTCCACTGATCTGAAGGTCTGTCTTTATTCCATTAATGACTACTGCTTTATACTATATTTTAAAGTTGGGGAAAATAATTCCTCCCATATTTCTATTTTATTGTGCCAGGGATTGCTTTAGCTATTCGTGAATGTTTTTTTCTCCATATGAAATTCAGGAGCATCTAATCCACTTCAATGAAAAATGTTATGAAGATTTTTTAGGGATTTCATTAAATCTGGCCTAAAAATATACAATGCTATTGAAAGTATTGACATTATAATGATGTTAATTATCCCAACACATAAATAGGCTGTATATCTCCTTTCCTTTGTGTCCTCTTATTTCTCGAAGGAGACCTTATAGTTTTATTTATATAACTCTTTCAACTCTTTGGTTGACTCCCAGGTACTTGATTTTGAGACACAATTGTGAATGGTATTTTAAAATATATTTTCTTCTCTTTTATTATTTGTGTATAGGAAACCCATGGATTTTTTTTTTCAAATCAGTTTAGTAGCCTGTAACTTTACAATATGTCTTTTGTTTCTAAAAGCTTTTCTGTGTGTACTTTAGAATTGTCTAGATACAGTATTATGTCACCTGCAAACAGTGAGAGCTTGACTTCTTCCATTCCTATCTATATACCCTTGAAATCATTTTCTTGAGTAACTGCAAGTAATTTCATTAATAGTTGAATAGAAGTGTGTGAGGGGACAACCTTGTCTTGTTCAAGATTTTAAAGAAAAGGATTTTAATTTTTTCCCCCAATGAGTATAATATTTGTCATGGGCTTGTGGTAAACGTTGTCTGCTTTTCAGATCAGGGTGATGTTGGCTTCATAGAGCCAACATGGGAGCATTTCTGTTTTTTTCAATTTCCTGGAAGAGATTGAAAAAGATTGGTAGCAGATCCTCTTTAAAGGTTTGAAAGAGAGTTGCAGGCTGCGTCTACCCATGCGGACGGCCTGCTCTCTAACTTGGGTGCGCTGGGGGCCTTGATAGGCTCCTAGCTGTCCCCTCTTCGGCCCCCAGCCTCCAGGCCTTCTGGGGTGGCAGCCCAGAGGGCCAGACCAGGTGGGTGTCGGTGGGGGGGG